>VZTU01015532.1:4162-14547 GCA_013400835.1 Zapornia atra
TATCTAAAGGCTTCAGTGGAAATGAAAATCTTCAGGCTAGCTTGTTCCTTTTACTGGGACAGGCAAGAATCAACTGACATTGGCTGAAATACATAAAAATTCAAGTTTTTTACAGTACAAGTTATACGCTGTGTTAGAGTTATTAAATAATCTATCCATTAAACAATATGGATGGAAACAGTTAAAATTAACTATTTCTAATGTCCTAAAAAGAGAAGAAATTTTAAGTCATACTTGCATGATGGCAAGGGTTTCCTGCTTCCATTCTGGACTTGCATAAAATTGGATCTGTCTCAAGTGTTACTATGACTTGCATCTATAACCTGGTTATCTTTAATTCCTATTTTCTCTTCGGGTTATAAATATATAATTTGGCCAGTACGTATATCGATATTGTATTGAATTAAATAAATAATTTGATATTTTCTTGTTTTCAGTCTTGCAGCACGTTTTCAACCAAACAGAACTAAAAAACACCCCAAGCAAAATAAAGCTCTTTTATCCAGAAAGAAGACCTTGGTATTAGTATATTCATGATTTTCAAAAGAAAACCAAACCAAACCAAACTGCATGACGTTTCCAGCTATATTCTGGTTTTAATGTGATACTATGTAATATAATATTGTGATACTTCATATTTTCCTTGATTTTTTTTTTAATATAGATAAAAAATTTATGGGGATTTTAAATTCTAGGATAAGAGTAACTAGACAAAGTACTTTATGTCCTCATTGTTCCTGAAGGGCTAGACTCCTCATCCAGATGATATCTTACCTCCTCGCAAGGTCAGTTTAGAGGTTTTGTATCAGTCAAAGTAAATGAGACTAGTGAGCATAACACAGTTATATTTAGTACAGTAGTACCAATTGACTGTATTGCTCTAGTCTTTATATCACTGATGTGAATTATATTATTCTTGCCTGCAAATCTCTCCAGAGACACAGTGTGTGCGTAAGAGTGGGTGAAACATGACTTGTGCACAAAGCCTGTCATAGATGTGACTAGTTTTCACAGAAAAAAACCCAAAACAAAACAAAAACCCAACCAACCAACCATCCAAACAGGAAAACCCCAGCAACCAGCTTATCTTTGTTAAGCATTATTTGATATGTGCTTTACTCAGCATGAATGACTCATTAGAAAGTTTATTTCAGTAAAAAGAGAGCACTCTTACCATCCATCAAGTGGCACATTGTAAATAACTACAAACAGCGCAGCCGAGGAATTTATCAGACCTCTAGCTTCCTACCCTTTGTTGGAACAATATTCTTTAGTAACTTCAAAAGTCTATCTACGAACTGCATTGACTTTTTTTTTCAGATCCTCAAGCACTATTTGGTTCTTTCTCAAACCCTTGCAATATGCAGGAATGCTCTACGCACTGAACAAGTCAAGAACCCCTCCTAGTATTTCCTCAAGAGTATTTTCATTGAGAGATTTTCCTTTAATCAAAATAAATAGGCTGTTTCACGCCAGAAGTGATCTTATTGACAGATCCTAAAAATGTTAAATGAGCAACCTGTTCTGTAAATGTTGCTTTTCTAATTTAAAATCATTACAGCACTGGAGCATTGACATGGTGTTATTTGTTATAATTTCTTGTTTGGTTAGTGTAAGTTATTTCTGTGATTTCTTCTTTGATTTTAGTTTTATTTAAAATCATTAGCACAACATTTACATTTATATTTACAATCCTCACTGTAAACCAATACATGGAAGTGTTGGAAAACAATACTGTTTTAATATTGTTTCTGACATTTGCTAAATTAGATCTTATAACTTTTCAATATTCAACAGATTCATGTTTCTGAGTTAGTTCTTAAATAGATTTTATATTTCTCTTGGTATTCAAGTATTTCTATTTTTCTGTGTTAATTCGTAACACACATAATGAAAAATGAAGCAACAGTCATAAAATATAGTGAATAACGAGGTGATACAATTCATGGATAATTAAAACATAGCATTTTAGCATAAAATCTTTGGATTTAAAGCTTTGCTGTTTCTAAGAGATGAGTTTGAGTTTGGAATTGCATTCAGATTTTTAAAAATATTTTTCTTATATAAAAAAAGCCATAAAAGTAATTCTATAGCTGGATAAGTAGTACTGAGCAGAGCAAGGTTATGATCTGTTTCAGAAAATGTAAAAATTAGTAAGAGAGATCTATAAAGAGAAGCTATTTCATGGATGCCCCTTACACAGACGTTATATATTGTTCTCATATGGAAAATTTCAAGAATTAGTTATGGTGGGAGATCTAAACCAGGGACTTGAGAATTTTTATGCTTATAATTTTGTTTAATCTCCTAAAAGACATCTGAAAACTTTTCTTAGTTGAACTTTAATTTCAGCCTAAGGGAAAATGAACATTTGTAGTGTTTAGGTGCAGGTAAATACCATTATCAGTTCTGACATAATTCATTTATTCGTGTGTACTTATGTCAGTGATAAATAATACTAATGAAGATAAGACGGTATCACAGTTTTAGAAGTAGATAAAACTGCTCAAAAGATAATTTTTAAAATCTCTGAAATGTGAGTTTAGTTTATAATGTTTGAATCAAGACTATATCAGTATGACAATGCATATGTATTTATTTTAAACAAGTAGAATTTAAAAAATGAAGTATTTATAACTCATGTATATATCCTCTGTATGCATTATAAGAGGGAAAAAAAAATCTAAACATTAACATTATTGATTTTAAAACACTCATAATACCACCACACTTTTTCCTTCCAACATGAGGAAAGCCAACCCAACAACAAAGCCAACCAACAAGAAAACCCCTACAGAGCAGAATCAATAATACAGCGGTTTATATTTTTCTTAACAAAACAGGAAATATCCATCTTCAGAAACACAGAAAAAATACATTAAATAGTAATTACTACAGGCGTTCCCTGTTAGCAATCTTCCAATACTGTTAAGGTCACGGTTGATCTCCATCAATTTCTCTTATTCTGATTCACTCTCCTCTCCTCTCCTTCCCCCTCTCCTCCCCCTCTCCTCTTCTTGCTCCTCTTCCCTTAACTTTTATTGCTGAGCATAATGTCATCACAAATCCAAAAGATAGCCCAGTACATGCTACTGTGAAGCAAATTAACTCAGAGACATTTATGGTATTTCTGGTTAATTTTGTTTTGTTCTCCTACAATTCCACATGTATATTTCAGGCTTTTATAACTGTCCCTTCTAAGAATCTATCAATGTGTAGATGTAAAAAAAAACAAAACCAAACATGTAGGTATGTTTGTATCTCTTGTCTATATACAGAAGCACATACACACACACACATACGCACACAAACTAAAACATAAAAAGGTCTTTTTACATTGTGGTGGGAACCACTGGATGAAACACTACTGAGGTTTTCAGTACTTTCTTTGTTCTGCAAATATCACAGAGGTTGAATACTTAAAAGACATTATACTGTCCTTGACTTCAGTTAAAACAATATTAAAAAAAATTAAAATCTCCATGTGACTTTCAGAAGCAAAGAGTTTCTTCTTTCATTATTCAGTAAAGGAGAATTATGTATAAGCTGTCCAAAAGAAAGAAAGCACAGATAAAATCTTGTTTGCATTTGTGCTCATCTAAATTTATCATCCTAATCTTCTTTGCCTCAGTGAGGCACTGCAACAGGTTTCCCAGGAAGGTGGTGGATGTCCCACCTCCCTGGCGGTGTTCAAGGCTGGGTTGGATGTGGCCTTGAGTAACCTGGTCTAGTGAGAGGTGTCCCAGCCCATGGCAGGGGGGTTGGAACTTGATGATCTTTGAGGTCCCTTCCAACCCAAACCATTCTATGATTCTGTGAAAACTCTCTTGTTGCTTTCTTCTGCCTGGAGAGATTTCTAATTCAAACCTCTACTTGCACCTCCAGGAGTGTCCAGCAGATTTAGATTTCAGTCCTAAAACCATGTGTTTTAACATGGCCAAACAGGTTGCAGCAACTAGGGTAGTTCAAAGACAGTGAGAAAAAAGTCTCTTCAAAAAGACCTTCTCCAGTGTGGCATGAGCTTCTCAATAATCAGAGAAATCAGGCACTCAGATTTTAGCTTTCCGCATTCAAATTAGGCTAGACTGTCTGCTTACTACCCAAGACACCTAGGGAAAACCCTGATGAGAGTTTTGGAGGGTACATGGTTGGGAAAACTCCTGCTGAAACCTAGGTGTGATCATACCTGAGCAAATAAAACAAGATTTTGTACCTTTCTGCTTCCACTGGGAAGCTAGCTGTTTCAAAATCCCAAATCACCTCTCACTGAGATTTACAGAGAATGCAAATACATAGGTCACTTACAAATCCAGAGGGAGGAAGACCCCCTCCTCTTCCATCCTGTATTAAAGGGCCATTTCTGAGAACCTGAGGGTGTTTACACACTGCCACCTGCTGCTTTTATCTCCTTGATCTGAGCTTGCTCTGCTCCCAGCAGGGCTGGTGATCTGCTTCTCTCTGCCTATTCTGCTAGTCCTCCCACAGTTTGATCCAGAGCCCAGTGGAGTCAAAGACTCCTAAGACTTCCTTTGGCTTCTGTGGATTTTGGAGTCTGCCAGATACATAATTAATTTATTTCAATGGGCTATGAATCAGGCTTTTTGTACTGCCAGATGTATAATTAATATTTCAGGATGAATTCCAGGTATCTTGCTGTTTCGTAAGGTTCTTCCTACTGTCTCAGTTCCTGTCCCCCATGTAGCAAGGTCATAAATTAAACTCTTATATTCTTAAGTCAACAAGCAAAACAATAAAATTAATATGTTTGTGATTCGATGCTTTTAAATATCTTTCATCTACACAGGAAAAATATCTCAAAGGACATTCCAGTCTCAAAAACAATAGCTTTTTCACCCTGGATTTTCCAAATGAGGGTTATTTTTTTTATCATCTGACAAAATAAATTTTTGACTGCCCTTTTATCATTCTTTATAACTTGAGGGAGAATTTAAAGTTGTTTATGTATGAAAAAGCACAGATGAATTCACTGAAATATTCTGGCATTGCTAGTTTTGTGCATTACTTCAAACACCTTTTTTACATTAATGATTAAAAGTGGACAAGTGCAGCAACTGAAGTATTTCAGTCTTTTGTGAGGGCTTTGGTTTAAATTAAATGCCTTCCTTTTCTATTCCCACACAAGCAGCTTTTGCTTCCCTTGAAATTTTACATGGATTGCAACAAGAACCTGCCATATTCTAGCCTGCTAATAGATCCTCACTGTTCAGAACAGTATAGCCTGTAGTCTGTGACTCCCACTGTTATTTCTAAACATTTCTCTCACCTTTTCACTCTATGACAAACATCTATTTTCCCCAAGGATCAGTTTTATGCCAAAGTACTCTGCCTACAATATCTTTATGAATTAAAGGTCCATCTAAAATAGGCATATTTTTAAAGGACTGTGGCTGTATAATAATTTTATTTTATACAATTAGTCCTACTTTCTCAGCAAACTGCCATGTTAACAATCAATGGATAATTGAGATCGTAAAAAAGTATCAGAACTGATGTAGGGAAGTAGAATCTATAACTCGGAAGTTATAAAGTAGGTATGTTTATTGCGCGCAGGTGCACAGGGGATCGCTCCGCCACAAAAGCGTGCACCCCGATGTAGCGAACCGACCCCACGTTTATACAATAAAACAATGAATATTCTATTAATGCCTATACATAATTATTACCTAAACCGGCCTACTCTTGCTTCACATGCTAATTAGCTTATCAGTCCTTCAGGCTTGCGCAGACCCTTAATGTGAGGGTCTTGTGAGCTTGCAGTGTTCTTATCAGTTTGAGCTAATTTTTATCCTTGTTAACTATCTGTTTTCCTCTAGTAAGGAGGTTTATGGACGTAATTCGAGTCCTTTGTCAGCCATCTGTTTTTCTTTGACGAAGGGATAAGTGACGTATCTGTGATGGATCATTCTGCCCTCGAATTCTTGCTCTGTATCTTCCTCTCGAGATAGTGTGAGGCTTTTCACAAGTAAGCTCCTTGCTATGGAAAAAACAGACTTCCTCCTCCTCCATGATTACCTACCTGAGTTCTAAGGGCTACCCCATGACTACACTACACATACACCACACTACATACACTTATGATCCTATACCCTCACATCAGAACTGTCTTGTGAACTCATCAGTATGGCATTTTTCTTTCACTGACCTACTACCAGCTCCTCTTACGATTGAAAGACCCCAAACTTTTTCTTTTTAGTTTCAGACTGGTTTTGTTTCAGATCAATCCAAAACATTTTCTGTGCTCTGAAGTTTCAGCAAATATCAGGAAGGGAAAAAAAAAAATTAATTGTGTTTCCATTGGTATATATCCCACATGTATATAAATTCCCAAATTGTAAATAAAGAGTAACTTGGAAAACGGTTCTGATGAGCCCTAATGGTGTGATCAACTTAAAAAGGAAATTTGAACAACCTTTGAAATTCACTGCAGGAGCATGTTTTCCAACAGTAACATATTTTGATTTCAGAAGAAAATCATGAGCTTGGTAAATTATATTCATTCTTGTGAAAATAGGTTATTTTATTTAATGAGGGCAGCTCCTAAGCAATGTGTGTTCATCTTAATGAAATTCAAGAACTGTTTCATGAACCAATAAATTCTGAGAAAGATGAAGAAAGAGTGAAAAAACAACAAGTTTCTTGTTGATTCTGTGATTTATATTAACTGTATGAAGTTAATATATCTATTAAAAGCACTGGGAGGTCATTGAAAGATTGCCATGTACTGAGTTCTCAAGCTTTGTTTTAAATCTTCTGGCAGTTGCCAATAATTTGTGTTTTTCTGCTTTTCTATGCGATATTCAAATATCCGGAGCTGTTACTGGTGCTTGAGGATGAATCCTATCCACTATTTCATTTTCTCTAAGCTTTAAAGAAAAGTTGTTGACACAGTTTAGCAAAACACTTAGCCTCTTAGATATCACTCTGCTTCTGAATAATCTTTTTGGTGTACAGATCAAAAGGAAAGCTTTCATCATAGATCTTGAATTGGACTCTAATCAGTGCAGGAGTTCCATAAGCTTCAGTGCAAGACCTTTTCATTTTCCTCATGTGAAGATCAATTAGATCATAAGCTCTTCAGAACAAACATTAGATTCTTTCAGTGTTTACTGTGCTAAACAATGCAAAGCACCACAGTTTTGGCTTCAAGAAAACAAGCTGTAATTGACATGTTTGTCTCAGAATATGGAAAGATCAAAACCAGTGAACTACTTTCACTGTTCAACTATGCAAATTGCATCCAGACTAAACTACCCATAGTCAATCCTGTGGATCAAGATGAACACACAGGTGTTAGATGTTCCTTTAAAATGTCACATTTTTATTTTCAGTATTGCATAGGAAAAAAATGGTTTGTCTTCTCTTTGATTTTAAAAAGACAGAGAATTTTTTTCCCTCATGATAGCACAGCTTGTTTTTTTTTTTTTTTTATTCCTTCCTTTTTTTTAGTATAAGTGGACAAGAAAGGTATAAAGAAAGAGATACCATGCCAGAGTTTTTGCTAAATAGGATCTTTGGGAGGAAAGATGGAAAGATGACTTCTTTTTTTTTCCCCTAAAGCACAAAATTCTTATTAACCATGTACGATGGGGCATTGTGTGGCAGGAGTACTTACTGTAAATAATATCAATTGCACATTTGGAGAACTTATCCAAAATTTATTTGAAGCCGGTGGGGATCTTCCCATTGATATTAAAGGGTTTTGAAATAGGCCTTTAGCCTTGTTTTCTGTTCATGAATCATTCAGAAGCCAATCCTGATGTCTTGTTGTTTGTAAGTATTGGACAAATAGTTTGGACAAACAACTTCTGGTCTACAGGCTGCTTCCAAAATGTTAATTTAGACTTTTCACTGTTCAATATTCATGATGTGTGATTAGTCATCTACATCATCATGATATTACTTCTTCTATCTAATTGATGGACTGAAACTATTTAAGCTATAGCATCTATCCATTTACATTCTTATAATGGAGCAGCTCATTGCTGTAGTATATGAATGAATAATGAATAACAAATGTTGAATAGTGAATAATGAATAGTAAATAATTTATGCACTCTGCTAAGATTTTTAAAACAAATAACTCGTGCTAATATCTGTGAAACTTTTGGAACTGAGAACATTTCCGCAAATGTTCAGCAGCTGCAAAAAGAATGTGGAAGAACAAGTAATAAATTGAATAATACAGGACAACATTTATGGTTATACTTTTAATGAAAAATAAACTCCCCACCCTTCCCCCAAGCACTGGAATAGGTTTGTAGTATAAAATACAAGGAAAGAAACTATGTTATTGATAGGAAAACTAACCAAGGGTTTTTTAGTTTTCACTGCTTTCCTTCCACCCAGCAGCACTCTGGACTTAAGAGAGTAATAATGTGCCATATTCTCTTCTTGACATCTTCTGATTTAAATGTGTCCTCTGAATCAGCATTGCAGTAGCCAGGTTATGCCTTATTAGCTTGGAAGAATCAATACAGATATTATGAGAAAACAAAATCATAGAATAGTAGATTCATTAGAGTAAGTTGAGTTGGACAGGACCCCAAACATCATCAAGTTCCAAATCCCCTGCCATGGGCTGGGAGACCTCTCACTAGACCAGGTTACTCAAGGCCACATCCACACAGCCTTGAACACCTCCAGGGAGTGGACATCTACCACCTCCCTGGACAACCTGTTCCAGTGCCTCACCACCCTCATAGTGAAGATTTTTTTCCCTAATATGAAGTCTAAATCTACTCCTAATTTAAGACCATTTTCTCTTGTCTTATCACTACACGCCCTTCTAAAAGGTCCCTTCCCAGCTTTCTTCTAGGGTCCCTTCAGGTACTGGAAGGCCACTATAAGATATCCCTGGAGCCTTCTCCAGTCTGAACAACCCCAACTTGCTCAGCCTGTCTTCATAGGAGAGGTGCTCCAGCTCTCTAATCATCTTTGTGGCACTCCTTTGGACCTGTTCCAACAGTTTCATGTCCCTCTTATGCTGGGGACTCCAGACCTGGACACAGTACTCGATGTTGGGTCTCACAAGAGCAGAGTAGAGGGGCAGAATCACCTCACTCAACCTGCTGGCCATACTCCTTCCGACACAGTCCAGGATATGGTTGGTCTTCTGGGCTGTGAGTGTGCAGTGTCGTCTCATGTTGAGCATTTCATCCACCAGCACCCCTAATTCCTTCTCTGCAGGGCTGCTTTCTAAAAATCCTTTAAATTACATCTCTTGTCAGTCTACTACATCATAAAATATAAGCATCTCTCAAGATCTTTCAATCTCTTACTTATTCAGCATCATCACCTTGCTGTTATTTTCTTTTACATTCATAGTTGTTTTTTACTGTTTCCTTTCTTTAGTTATTCTATTCAGCACGTTTTGTTTTGTTTTATTTTACCGTTTTTTTATCTTAGGTCTCTGGGCCTTTTAAATATATTTTAATCTCCTCGTTTCTCCACTTGCTAATTTTTTTTTTCTTTCTCTGTTCATTTTTTTTTAATGCCTCTTTCTCCTTTCATTTAGTCAACATCGGTCTTTTGCCTGTTATTTTCTTAGCATATTCTTTTACATTTTCAGCTATCACTTAGTTGCACTCAGCTCCTCTCTGTGTTGATCCTTTTCCTCATTTCATTTTCTTCTTATTTATCAGCCAAGTTGCCACTTACAAAAAGCCTGCCAAGTGGCTCTGATGTAAACAGAACGCTTCTTTGCAAGACTTGTAATGTGCAGCATATTATAAATTATATGTTTCTAATACTCACAGATATTTTTCTAACTTTGTCTGCTATAAATCTTTTATTTCACATTTTGACTATCTATGAATTCTGATCTGGTCCAGGATTCATTTTCCATAAATTCTGCTTGGCAACTTCAGACTCATAAGGATATTACTTTTCTGAATACCTGTATCACTCCTAACATAAAATCAGAAGCCTTCTCCACATACGACTTCAAAATTGTGTCCTATCATAATCAGACAATTAGAAAAAAAAAAGAAACAATCCTTCAGGCAATGAATGGCTGGCTTAGTGAGACACCACCACTGTGGATTTAGGGACATTTTATGATAAATCATAGAATCATAAAATCATAAAATGGTTTGGGTTGGAAGGGACCTCAAAGATAATCTAGTTCCAACCTCTCTATTATGTGCAGGGACACCTTCACTAGTCCAGGTTGCCCAAAGAACCATCCAACATGGCCTTAAACACTTCCAGGGATGGGGCTTCCACAACCTCTCTGGGCAACCTGTTCCAGAGCCTTATACTTGCATCTTGTCCATTGGACAAAATTAAATCTCATTAGTAATGTAAAAATAAAAATATCTTTCAATTCTCGAGTCTGTATGTGTCTGTTGTGGTTTTGCGAGGTT
>VZTU01015533.1:0-64565 GCA_013400835.1 Zapornia atra
GTGGGAGAGGGACTGCTCACCAATGAGTGTAGCGATATGACAAGGCGTAATGGCTTCGAGCTGAAAGAGGGCAGGTTTAGATTAGGCATTAGGAAGAAATTCCTGTGAGTGTGGTGAGGCACTGGTGCCCAGAGAGGCTGTGGAAGACCATCACTGGAAGTGTTTAAGGCCAGGGATGATGGGGCTTTGGGCAACCTGGTCTAGTAAGGGTGTCCCTGCCCATGGCAGAGGGGTTGGAACTAGATGATGTTTGTGGTCCATTCTAACCCAAATCATTCTGTGATTCTATATGAAGCTGTGCACCACCTCTGTCAGCTTGGCACTGTCAGATTGTCTTTGAGAAAACTGTTTTGGGCGAAATCTCCAAGCACAGATCTGCTTCTACTCAAAGAGAGTGGTTTGGAAAGTTCAGGAACATTGCATTATCATTTTAATGTTTTTCATGCACCTGCAATTCTGGAATCTGAATGGTCTAGGGAAGAGACAGACTAACTAAAGCCAGGATTATGCATGATGATTCAATTTTTGCTCTTTTATATTCTCAGCTTGTCATTCAGAATAGAATTTTATTTGTAAGTTAAAACCAACATCCATTGGGGTAAGCAAATAGAACTGAGGGATTAGTAATTTGCATCTCTGCAGCTAATTGCATTAGATTTGCATCTCTGTCTTATCAATTTACTGAAATAGGTATTTTACACATAAAATAGTGTCTTGACACAATATGAGAGGATAAAGTATAACCATATCTACCTCTAATCCCTCCAGGGCCATGGTGAAACTGTAGTGTTCGTGTTTGAGCAGCAAAGCTCCAGTTTCATTTATTCTGTGATTCTATTCATATTGCAGTCTTTATTCATCAGGCAGATGTATTGATGTGACCCATTTTGATTCTCAGAGAATATAAATGTATTTTTTTTTTATGTTCTGAAGTATCTTATTTCAGGAATAGTATAATACCAGCTGAGATTTTATGTTTATACCTCGGAATTTCTCTCATTTTTGTTTCTCAGAGTTACAAGTGAGCCAAGATCAAGTTACAGTGAACCAAGAATAAGCATTATTCCATACTTTTTAGTCTGCTAGGAGGACCTAGAAAGGTTTGGAATCAAGATTTTATTTTCAAGGGTCCTGAACAACTGCGTTGGGACACATCTCCCAGTGTAAAATTATGCCAGTGGGTATCACTGAATATCAATTTATATGCACCTGAATTTTTGTGTATATGTATATATATCATACAGTAAACATATTTTGTAGGAAAGTTACAGTTCTAGGCAATACTGACGTTTCCAGGTTTAGATTTTTTTGGTTATAAGGGTTTACACTTGGATGCCAACAATAAACATTCACTAGCAAACACAAGTAAATGCTCTAGGTTTATTACATATTTTGGTACAATAGCAGCTGAGTTTGTGTGATATTTTGGTTGCAAGACAAGGAATGTCTGTGGCTGATTAATCATTTTAAAATTGTACTTGGAAAGGATGATTTGCAACTGCTTTACAGTGTGCATGGAAGCTTTATATAAGTTGTTCCTGGAAAATACAGCCCATCTGTGGTAGGGCTGGCACACTAATGAGATTAGAAACAAGTCAGTCACACGGTGTGTGTTTTTAAGCTGGCATTGCTTTGCTACATACCAACAATACCATGGCACTGGTTAAATTTGCCACTAAAAGCTAGTGATTGTACCACAATGCGTTGTCAAGCTAGTCCTCCTAAAGCAGTCTTTGGGAATTTTGGTGGGTCAGTAGTGGATACGTAGACCTTTCAAATTTTCATTGATTAAGTGGGTGAAATTTTTGAGCAAGTGATCATATTGTCAGTCAGGAAACAAAGCAGAGCTTGAAAGAGTTTGCTGCTTACTAGCTCTTGTGATGTCCACAAGGTCCTTCGCAGTCTCAGACACCACAGTACATGCTGGTAAGTAGTTTGATCAGTTCTGTATGGTATGTCAGGTCCTGGAGGAGAGATACTTGTTACCTTGTGATGAGTTTATATATACTACAGAAGGAAGAGATGTAAAGCAGGGGAATTAGGAGAATCCCACACAATTGTTTTACCAAAGCTGCAAAATTTGGTGCTCATCCAATTTTTACTTAGGTGATATAAACATCTACCAACTCTGGTATGTGATTGGTACTACACTGGACACTGAATGTGTGTAACAGAGGATATAGGTCTGCTTCCCAGAAACCTGGAAAGATATGACCAGCAAAGAGAAATTGAAAGGTGGGCTTTACAGATGATGCTTCTTGTAACGTGTTACTGTTCCCTGAGTCATTGCCTAAGATCAGTGAGCATTTTGGTTACAGGTGATAATGAAACATGTGCCATGCTTTGAAAAGTGATGGAAGGATAATTGGCATATTAAATAGAATTTTTTAGAACAGGCATCCCATAAAATGTCTTGGACACATCACCCCAGGTGTTTTATATTCCACTGTTTTTAATAAACTTTGTGAGGTTATTCGTGGGCCAGGGTCTTACTGCACAAGTATATGTGTATGTGTAGAGCACAGATCCTTATTGCTAGTAGGAAGTACACACAGGTTATTCAAGAATTGAATGTATTTCATGTTTCCAGTCAGAAGCTAATATAGATACTGATTTGGACTTGGGGAACTCACATTTGGACATCAACTACTTGATATCTCCTCCTTGCCATGCATTTCTCTTGTTTAAGTGACCCTCCATATGTAATTTTGAAGGAATTAAATATAGGTTTTGTTTGTATTTTTAATATATTGGAAGAAAGGAGGTGTGGGTTTTTTAGATGATGCTACTTTGTCCCTTGTTAAAAATGGATTAAACAATTCAATTTGTTAACACAGCCTTCCATGAATAGTTATATTAAAAACTGAAGGAGTGTTATTCTGTTTATAGAAGTATCCCAAATAACTGAAAGCACTCAAGAAGCATATTTTTTTAATTAACAGCATATTTAAAATCATACTAAGACTGTGTAGATAATGAAGGGTTAAGAGAACACTTAAAAACTATTATGTATTCAAGATACTATTTAAATTCTGCAGTCAGATGGGACAATAGAAGCTAACATACGCTGTTGTTGTACAACAGTGGCCTTTTAGTTAGGTGTTTCTGTGACACATTTTGAAATAACCTATCATAGAACAATCTTTCAGACCAGAAAAAAGTGCTATTTCTGTCTTGGAATGCCAATATTAAATTACACTTTTAGAACAGGAAATCAAGAGCGAACATGGATTGTCTATGAGCATCATTGATAGACTACAAAACTCCTGATATGTTCATGAGAGATGCAGCTTAATGGTTTTCTTCATGTATTGTATGTGGAAGAGGAATTAATTATATACAAGTAATAGTTGTTGCAAAAGATATAAAGAAAAGGAGTGTTTAGAATGACTGAGAGAAGACTGGGCTATGTAACCTTCAGCTGTTTTGGGAATGGGAAAAATGAAATAACAATCACTGAATTTAATAAATAATGCAGCTTTTAGATTAGAGTAATGAAATAATATTTTATAATAATATGGACAAAACTGGACACTCATTTTTATCTTTTATTCAATTCCTCATGTGGGTTTATTTGAGGGTTTTTGGTAAATAGTATTATAGTATGAACTGAAACTTAGTTGCCAAAAAGAGTAAGAGTCTCTCACTGGTAACGCAATAGAATAACATGTATAAAGAGGAGCTGCTTTACCTGGGAAGCTAAGTGTACAATGGATTGCAGTGATGTAATCATCACTAAATCTCATTCCTTAGTCCAAGTATTATCGATTTATTGTAGCTACCCATGCTCTAATACCCAATGTAGACTGGCCCCTGGATATTGACTTCATTAACTTCTGCCACTGAAAATATTTATGATTACCCTCTTGCAGGTACCCCATGCAGAACTCAGTACCACTGTCATCTTCCAAGCTATCTGAAGAGCTTCAAATCAACCTGTGGATTTCAGGGTTCCCAGATTCCATCCCTGGAATGCAGCAGAGTGCTGCAGTGCAACTTCTGTCCTCTTCCCTTTTGGAAATTCCCCAAAATCCTGCGGGAATAAATAACAGCATAGTAAATTGGAAACTTTGTTTGTGAGCAGAGGCACTAAAGCCATCTATACTGGATGGTGATGCATTGTAAGATCAGGTTCTCAGCGTTGGTATATCAACTTTATGCAGTTCTGGTAGTGAAGGTTTCTAAAAATTTCATCTGCCTCCTGTGACAAGAGAGAGTTATTCCCATGATCAAGGCCTTGAAACATCAGCAGTCTGGTTTTATCTAATGGTATAGGGATTTTTTCTGCTGAAAATGTTTCAATTTATACTTCCACAAAGGATGCCGTAAGAGATTCCAACTAGTGAGCAAATTCTTTCAAACTTATTCCGTATCTTTCCTTTTAAGCTGTCTGTAGTGCTGGCTACACAGTTGTTGCAGTTAATCCTAAAAGCTATTTTCAATAGAAGCGATTTAAAATCCTTTATAATTTACTGGAAATTCCTCCTGTTGTTTGTTGATTCTGGGTATTTCTTCTTAGCTACCTGAATATTTCAGAAATACAATGGACTACTTGTGCCTCATGTAAGAGCCAGTGAATAGTCTGAGCATCATCACTAGGACATTGGTGTTTTCTGCTTATGGCCTCTAGGTTAATTAATATAAATAATATAAATAAGAACTATACACAAAAAACTTACTGTGGAAAACATGAAACAACAGAATAATACTTCTATTCAAGTATCTTGGAACCCCTGGGAACCAAACTTTTGCTATTCTAAAAATATTAATGGCTTCCCATCATTTTCCTCGCAGTCCTGAGTATTTTTAGAGCAAATATTTTCTCAAAATAACTAGACTGCTTCCACAAAGAACCTCATCAAACTGCACTGTTAATCATGGACTGTAGGAGAAAACCGTGGAGATAAAGTATGAGGGGGGGGGATATTTTTTCATCTTGAAAAGTATGGTTTTGTCCATGCTGCCAGCTTGTACTCCAAGGATGAGTGGTGATTCAGTCAGGGGAGGCCTAAGCAATTGCACGGCTGGGCTGAGCTGACAGCACCACTCCCTGCCACAGCACAGCTACTTCTTTTGTACAGCACAGCCCACCTGCTTGGTCTGTCACTGCAGCCTGCTCTCCCCTCATTACACCCAGTGGCCTGGCTGCCTCAGTTTCCCTTCAGCTACTGGCTTGTTGAAAGCTCTCCTGTGTGCCTGTAGTAAATACACCCATCAGATAGACCTGCTGATATTTATCTGATCCTTCTGGAGGAGTGAGTCCTCAGGGGGTTCCTGCTGATGATCTCCAAAGTCCTGTATCTCTGGTCATGTCTGCTGTGACCAAACAAGTATATGTGTATGCTAGAGAACCAAATAAAGAGCATGTGGACTGTTCTTCATGAGAAAATACCAACCTTACATGTGCTGGTACAGATGGCATCACAGGATTGAAGTTGAACTCTCGCATGACTGTATGTTTTAGAAGTTCATCAGCTTTGTGATATTATTAAATTACAGTTTGAACAGTACTAAGAACCTTACATTAAAATCCTCTTTCTTTAAAAGAGCAACACCATACCCACAACACATTTTATTCTGCCATGCTTGAATTTAGTATTCTACAGGGAAAATAATGGGGTTTTTTCCATAAGTGAATTTATAGTTTGTTTCAGAGTCCTGCAACTCAATCTTTCCCCATTCTGTTAGTTACAATCTAAATACTTTTAATACCAAAATTAGATACAGTGGAATTTATTTTTTTCTCATAAAGGTAGATTAAAAGTTCCATGTTATTCTAACAAAATCTAGTAATGGTGGTTTAGGTATTAGTACTCATTTTATGTACACATTCAAAGGCAGATTGACAAAATATTAGAAAGCTCTATGCAGCAAATTAAATAGAGTCTTGTAGTATGGATGAAAAAAGTATCTGTTTTCATTGGAAGTTAGAAAACTCGAATAGAGAAAATTTGATCTATTTGAGATGAAATCAGAAAAAAATTTGAGAGTTGAAAATAGGAAAATACCTATGGACTATGGAACAAGCAAAGTGTCAACTTATGTTGAATGATACAAATAAACTTTAATCTTCAGTTTCTAAAAACCTTTATATATTTATTAAATATACTTGCAGTCATTGGAGTTCTATTATTCTTAAAACTAATGAAAATTACTGATTTTAAGAATACTTAGTCTTCCACATTTCACTTAGCTAGATGAATGCCTGTCCTCAGCTCACTTTCATTCTCAGGCATCTATAGTAGCATAAGTTTTAAAGCCATCCATATTCCAATGTACATATCCCTAGGGTCAAGTGAACACGTTCTAGGTCCCGTATGTAAATTAATATTATTATGCAAATTATTCCTACCATCACAATCTCAGTAGGTATATGTTCATTTAATGGCTTCAGTTGTGGATTTTTTGGAAGGCTGAGAGAGAGAGATATCAATATATTTAGCCATGTGCTCAAGTAAAGTAAGGGGAAAAAAACCTGCTTGTTTTATCATGTAGATTAATAGTGGGTGACTGGAAAAGAGCAAGCATCTCCAAATCCTGTTAGTTAAGGGCACGCTATTGTCTGGGAAGATTAGAAGCATAATATTTTGTGAGATTTCCTGTGCTCATAGTCTTAGCTAAATTGCATAAATTACTAGAATTATTTTCCTTCAGTATTTCCTCTATTTCTACTTCAACTGACAGCTGCAAGCAGTAATCAAAGAACTGGCTAATGACAGAAATTTCTGAAAGAGCTCTGGTCAAGAATTAGTCTTATAATACTGTATGGAAAACATGCCTTCCATTGGTAATTATTCCTATCCTTCCAAGCATATTTGACTTTGCTGAGTTACGTTTCTTATAAGTCAATGTGCCTTCTAAAGTCTTACAGATCTTCACATGAATGTAATACTTTGACACTGTGTGATTCACAAATCCTAACAGCTTGAAGTATGTCAGCGTATGTATGTATAATTTTGTGTCTATATAGAGTTATATACACACATCTGCAAAAACAGACAGTCTTCCTGGTGGACTGTATTCCAGAAGTGCAGAAGTTGTATTCCTGCTGTGAAGTTTATTCCTACCTCTAATCAGTGTTCAATTTGTATTTAGATACGACTGCTAAAATATGATTTTAAGAGAGATGTTGAAATAGTAAGGCATTTTAGTTCAGCTCATTTTAAAACCCCAGGAAATAAACCTGAACTTCTGTAATTTGTTCAGAATGAACACACATTGCAAAAGTGTTGGTTTGAATTGATTTGTTTATTACTCTTTCTTTTTTTCATTTTTTAAAATGGTTTCATTCTTTTATTTGATTTTGTTCTTAATCCTGAACCCAGCTTATGTACTGGAAATTAGCTTATGTTTATGTATTTCTCATTTGAGCAAAAAATAGGGAAATCTTCATGTGCATAGCACAGATGTGAACCGGTGTTTTTAAATGATATAACTGAGATCATACTTGGCCTAACGTCCGTATACGGGAGCTTTGCACTCTGATTTATCTGCTGTTTGCATGAGCAGGCGCTGATTTCAGGGGAGATGAGCGTCCAGTAGCTGGGTGGTGTGGGCCGGTTGGGGGCTCCCCTTGGCCGCAGAGCTAACTGGGCAGCTTCTGACTGTAAGGGTCAGGGCAGAGAGGGAGAGAGAGCAGCGGGGTCAGGAACAGTGTGTGCCATGGATGCTCGCAGTGTGCCTGCCTCCCCATGGGGCTAAAAGGTTGGTTGTGTTCTGTGGGGTGTCTGTGTTGTGCTTGTTGAAATGTAAAGTTGTGCATGTTTATCGGGGCTCTTTCTGCTTTGAAGTCCAAGGACAAAAAGTGCCCCTGCTTCACTGCACTGCTCTGGTTGTGACTTTATTTCTGTTTTTAGATAAAAACTGAGGTTTAGTTCCAGTGTTCCCAAACCAGATACCACTCTCTCTCTCTTTCTTGTAGGCAGGGTGCTGCTGTGCCAGGCAAACCAGGAGGGATCTCCCGTGTACAGTGCCCCCAGTTCACTAGTATACACATCCACAAGTAAGCTAGTGTTATGGCTCTTTTGTTGTTTTGTTTTGTGACAAAAGCGCATTGATGTCAAAGCCTCCCAAAATGTAAACTTTCCCCATAGCTCTCATTAAGGTAAATGTGGTGTTTCTAAACATATGTCAGTAGTGTCAACAGTGGTTTTAGTTGCATCTTTATCCTCAAAGTATATTTTATTTATTAACAACCACAAAAAAACCCCATGAAAAACCTCTACCTATATTACAATGTTCTACAGGAATGGTCAAAAGTTCTACAGTAACAGTGAATTTTTTTGGAATCCAGTACTGTTGTGCACTCTGCATTTTGTGTAGATGATGTGTTTCTTTTTCTATCCTGGTGACAACTGGGCTTTAATAAACAAAAAGTCTTGTGTCATGCCACCATTTGATTTTTTTCAGAAAGCAAGTAGATACAAATTTTTTTTACAAAAGGAAAAAGATGTGTGCCAGTGGGAGTTTTGAGTTATAAAAAACTGGCCTAATTAAAATAGCAAAGACAAGCTGAAACAATAGATACTGCTGTCAGCCATTTTTTGGCACAAAACTTTGGGGTAGAAATGTGTCCTCTCAAATTCTGAAGCAGAAGTGGAACCAGTTCTGGGAGTATTTTATAGACTCTGTTGGTGGTACCGCTGATGCCCTTTTTGAAATCTAGTCAGATAAGAGTCCGCTAGCTGAACTAGTCACTGCTTGCAGAATGAGGGTGAACAAGCGCATTTGCTTTGTGTTCTTAGCAGTCCTAATGAACATGTTTAACATTGTCTGATTTAACACCATGATTGGATACACTCTTTATGAACATTGTATTCAATCTAGAATGCAATTCCACTCTTCTAAAGCTTATCTGCACTTTATTTTATTAATTAAAACCTGGAATGAGGACAAGAGTTCCATAACGATCATCTCTGCAGTCATGTTAACTCTCTTATGTCAAAGGCTGTGAGTATCATCCCTAGAGCTGCTGCATTTACACTAATAGCATGGGATCTGCTTTCCAATCAGGAGTCTACAAATACACAGTGAACTAAGAATATATATGAAGTGTTTTAAAATTGGAAATGAAATGGTCAGTTAAAATCTGCATTTACTTCCAGGTGCTCTGAGAATGTTTTATACTGTCATCTTTCCCAAGCAGTGTTTTGTTGTGGTTTTAATTCTCATAGTAACACAGAGATGAAATACTGCTTAAATCTGTATTCCCTTTTGTACATTTTAACACACTGCTCCTTTTTGACCGAAATACTAGACTTTTGACTGAAATAACAATCTTTGACAGAAATTCTTTTCCTAGAAAATTATGCAAACATTTCATTCATCTCACCATTAGAGAGATTCAGAGGAGGAGAAGCAGTCTTTGTTTTTAATTTTCTGGAAATTACTTTAAATAAATCCTTCTTTAAGTTTACCCTGTTGTTCCTATTGTTTCACTGAGTTTTATCCTAGGAAATTGCAGTTGCTGTTTGCATTGTACGGTATTTCCACTATTATTAAATCCCTAGATAGTCATTGTATAGCTAGCTAAGCTCTGTACTTCACTGTTTCCATTATGTCTCGTGAGTCAATCCCTTTGAAAAATCTTCTTTTGCAGTGGTGCTCCTTGAATAATGATATCCTGACAAACACCTGTTTGTTTTCAATTATGCCAAATACATAAGTAAACAGCCTTTGCCTATCTGCCTCCCACCGGGCGATGTGTAATACCCAGTTTCATAACAGAGATTGCTAGTAGTCCTTGCAGTAGAAATTACTACACTTCTGTTGAATCTGTGTGTCAGCAAGTCATGATTTTTCTTTTATTAAGTATAGTATTTCATATTGCCAAAATTTAGTTTCCCCCCATAGGGTCACAAATCCTAATAATACAAAATTACTATAATTAGTAATGATTGCAATTAAGATTTTTTTTTTATTTCGCCTTATTACAAAACTTTCAATAAAGATATAAAATAGTTTCATTTCTATGGGAAATTCTACTAAGAAGTGAATAGAAATGAAGCTTGAGTTTTATCTCATTTTAAAGATCTCCTACACTTCATAATTTAATCTACATTTGTAATATTGAAATGATAACTGATAAGTCAACATTAATTCTAGGAGACTAATACTTTTGCTGTTGCCATTCCATGTAGACAACAATATTGCAGCCTTCATCTTTGAATATGTTAATCATTTATTCTTTTACCATGTAGTATTTTAGAACAACTTACAATTTAAGGATTAAGAGGTTTTAAATTGGTAATTATTTTAACAGAAGGGAAAGAGTCATCTGAGATTTTAAAAGCTGAGAGAATTGGAGCTCATTAAATGCTAATGGCATTTAGGAATTTTCAGGTATTCGGTAGAGGATAACACCCATTTTTAGATATGTTGTTTTCTTTTGCTCCCAAGTTATATTCTATAGGGAATGAAGGACTGAAACATGGTTGTAAAATATGTTTTTCTTAATTTGACTATCTTTATTTCTCACTTAAATTCTTGATGTTTAATTGTGTTGGTCACTAGTAGTCTCTGCTGACTCTGAACACTTTTAGCCCATTTTTTTGGCTATCCAGAAAGAAGAGTGCATTGCCTGAAGTTACTCTTTCCCTTCTGATGTTTTATTTCCCCAGGATATATTTTATGTATCACATTGTACATTTCCCAATACAGTGATTAGTTACACTTCTGAACATGTCAGGAGATGGAAACATGGTTCTGCTTCCTTCCATCACTTCTGGCCCTTCGCATAATACAGAAAGAAATGAGCTGTTTCTTCTGCAAGCAGTGGAACAAATCAGTAGCAATAGTCTCTCATGCCTCATCTGTTCTCTTATGCTGAAGCAGAAGATGGGACCTGGATCAGTTTTTCATTTGCACATCTATTCTGGGAATAGATAATTTGTTATCTAGAAAGCATAGTTTCAACATGCGAATGTGTTCACATTCCTTGGTGGGACAGACTCTTCGCTTTATTGGGACAACCAAAGTAAGAAAGCTCATGGTCTTGTCTTGACTGCTGTAGATTCCTGGACTATTGGCATCTTGAAGAGAGAACTAATACAACTGATTTCACTTAAATCCTTCATTGTTATCTTAATGCAGAATGTAGACAAGGACGTATATCTGGAAATCAAAGATTGGAGTACACCGTGTCCCAGCAAGTATGTAAGGATTCAGTGGAAGCTTCCCAGAGGCCCATGACTTCTCACTGGAACTTAGTATACCAAACAGTTTGGCTGAATGTAACTCATTTTGCCCCCTCTTCTTTAGACTAGTAGGTTCCACAGGAAATTTTTTAATCCTGAAGATATTTTTATCTACTGTTAAATAAGAAATGTATCAAGAAATTTTCCAAATTGAAGCCACGCAAAAATAGCATCCATGAGAATACTAAGACCCTGCTGGACAAAAAGAAGATGCAAAAGAAAAAAAAAACCCAAATGTCACTGAATATCTGTATCAGTTCTACAAAGGACATTAATATAGTTGGGTATGTATGGTTAAAAAAGGCAAAAATACAAATCTGAACTTACGTAAGGACTTTAAAAAACTGTTTAGTACCTATTTTCCCTTTTTTCTATATTGTAGAAGTGCCTGAAAATTTGAATGAAGTAGAAGTTAGAAAGCCAAAACATGGGAAAGGAGGAAGCCATGAAATCATAGACTCATAGAAGAATACAGGTCGGAAGGGCTAGGTTGCACCAGGGCACCTTTAAAGATGGTGACTTCACAATCTTTCTGGGCAATATATTCCAGTGCTTAAATGTCCTAACAGTAGAAACCTCTGTTCTTTCAAATTACGTTTGTTGACTTTTATCATCCCAGTGTATGCCTCTGTGAAGAGCCTGGCTCTGTTTTCTTTATAACCTCCCCCTGCACTTTCTTGGCAGGGGCCAGAACAGGCGATGCATCTGCCAGTAGACAGCTTCTTTCTGCTCTGGACTAGCTAGTCAACGTTCTCGGGCTCGCTCAGCACCAGCTGGTGTAGCAAGGAAACCAGCCTAAAGCTGGGCATCACATTTCACAAAAATTTACAGTTGGGCATCCCCACCTCTTATGGAAGGCCATGGGAGAGAGATGACATTGTAATGCTAGTTCAAAGGTAGCTGGATATTTTTCACTCTCTAAATCAGAACTTTGATCTTTGCAACTTGTGGGCTTTATTTTAGCTCCAAGTGAAAAAAAAGAGGCTAGAGTTATCAGGTATGTAACGACTAGTAGATTTTTATGAGTATGTATTAAAGGGGCAGTTCACTGGACTAGATAGCTAACATATATGCTAACACAGTAAATTGTTGCATGCCTTTGTTGAGAATAATATGCAGATGAGCACTGATATTTCCCAAATGTTTTGCATGGTTATGAAAGAGAATTTTGCCTTGACTTCAATAAGTGCATGTAATAACTGATGTAAATTTTAACTTACATTTTCTTAATGTTAGAGTTGTTTAATCGTCAGTAAGCATGCTGATCAACTCCAAGTTGTACATGCACTTTTCCCATAAAAGTTATTTTTAAAATTAAAAATAAAGAAAGCATTTATATTGCAATAAAATAAGAAAAATAGGAAAATGCAAAAATCAGATATTTATTTTATCTTAAGGGCAAATGAAGTTGATAGCCCATTTCTTTAATTGAGATATTGATTACAATTTTGTAAGAAGCGGTGGAATTCAGCAAAAATGATTGGGGTGGTACAAATGCTTATAAATCTGTCCCACATTGTTCATGTTCTTTAATTATAATTGTCTGATAAAACTTCCATCAGTTTCTGTAATTAACCTAATGGTCTAAATGAATTTCCAGATCACTAGTTATTCATTTCAATATAGAAAATGCCATTACATTGAGTTAATTAATACAAAGTAAGTTCCTAGTCCATTGTATCAGTAGAGTAGAACTTTAGTGCTTTAACTGTTTCAATTGTGAGTATTTTTTTCCTCACATCTTTTTTGTCAAATTTATAGACTTGGGTGTTGATTTTCTGTTCATACTAAAATGACATAAACCCTTTATAATGAAAACACTTAAACCCCAATTCTTTTCAAGTTCTCATCCTCTAAATATCAGTGTATTTTTTTGTATTTATAATTTTAACTATTTTTCAACAGAATTCATTCAGTGCCAAATTCATAATCCCATGATATGCCCTCAAACATCTTATTTGTCTTGATATTCCTTTCACAGAAGTACATATGACAGATAAGCACTCACCAGAGAATACTTTTGCTTTGCGTCAGACAGATATTAAAACAATAAACTATGTTGCCCTGGGATTTTAGCTTATGAGCTAAACCAGAAAACAACAAGGCAAAGACGAGATGTTTTTGAAAGGTGGGAAGGCAGTTCTTTCAGAAAATTCCCTGGAAACCTTTAGTCCTGGACTATTTTGCCAAGAAAAAATTTTAATGTTTAAGTTCTTTTAAAGCCAATCAGGAAAATACATTCCATTACTTCAGAACAGGCATTAGAAATATTCCTAAATTATCCTAATAATTCTACTGATCCAAAGGTAGGTGTTATATGCTGGGAGGGAAGAAAAATCTGTAGCAGAAACTTAAAGGATTAACTATATTATATGGGAATTTGGCTTTTTCTTTAAGTTCTCAGTTAAAAACTTATCAACACATGTATGACAGACACATGTAGTGTTTTTACACAGATTCACAGTTTCAGGGGGTTTGGCAGGGACCTCAGGCTATCATCTAGTCCAATCCCCTCTAGAGCAGGATCACCTTGAACATGTTGCACAGGATTGCATCCAGATAGGTATGGAATGTCGCCAGAGAAGGAGACTCCACAACCTCTCTGGGCAGCCTGTTCCAGTGCTCCATCACCCTCAGAGTAAGGAAGTTTTTTCTCACATGGAAATAGAACTTCCTGTGTTCTAGGTTGTGCCCCTTGTCCTGTCACTGGGGACCACTGAGAAGAGTCTGATGCCTTTCTCAACACCCACCCTTCAGGTATTTATAAGTGTTGATGAGATCCCCTCTCAGTCTTCTCTAGGCTCAACAGACCCAGGTCTCTCAGCCCTTCCTCATATGGAAGATGGTCAAGTCCTCTAATCATCCTGGTAGCCCTCCCCTGGACTCTCTCCAGTAGTTCACTGTCTTTCGTGAACTGGGGAGCCCAGAACTGGACACAATACTCCAGCTGTGGCCTCACCAGGTCAGAGTAAAGGGGGAGGAGAACCTTCCTCTACCTGCTGGCCACACTCTTCTTGATGGTCCCCAGGGTACCATTAGCCTTCTTGGTTACGAGGGCACACTGCTGGCTCATGGAGAGCTTCTTATCCACCAGGATTCCCAGGTCCTTCCCTCCAGTTCTGCTTCCCAGCAGGTCAACCCCTGACCTGTACTAGTGCTTGTCCTTGTTAAATTTCATCAGGTTGCCATTTGCCCAACTCTCCAGCCTGTCCAGGTCTCACTGAATGGCAGCAAATTTTTAAAATGATATTGTGGGGATTTTTCT
The DNA here is from genome assembly GCA_013400835.1 of Zapornia atra. Taxonomy (NCBI): domain Eukaryota; kingdom Metazoa; phylum Chordata; class Aves; order Gruiformes; family Rallidae; genus Zapornia; species Zapornia atra. The sequence goes on from VZTU01015533.1 coordinate 14,461, forward strand.
CTTCTGGGTGTTTTGATTTGTAGGTGGAGGAAAATTCAGGACTTTGTTGATATGCACAGAATAAATAAGGAAAATCATAAGTATTAAGTATAAATACCACATCCAATGGTAGGATTTAGTTCATTTGAGGTCTTGTGATACAGAAATGAAAATTAAATAAAGCCTGTCTATTTAATGTGTCTGTTGAATATCCTTGCTTAGAAGTAGATTAGAAATTGGCTTAGAAATATTAGCAACTACTTTAAACATGCTGTATGAAACTACTTTCATATTTCTTGTATCAGTGAAGACATTCCAGATTTTATTTTTCTGTGGCATTACTAATGGACTGAAGCAAGACCTTTGACATATATATTTTCTGGGATACTTTCAGTACCAAGAATGTGATATGGGAACAATAAAGGTTTTCAGCAGATGATGTAAAGTGTGCTTCTGATGAGAATCATTAGTGGAAGCACTTAGTTTAGAAACCTTGATTCAGCTGATTTTTGTCAGATTATTGTGTTTCACACATGTAACTACTTAAAAATTGTTTTACAATGATGATAGTCTGCTGACAGTACTATCCTGAGACTCCAGGCAACTGAAAAGTAGGTGCTCCCACCATTTATTATACCATTTTTATATAAGACCTGATTAACTGTATTCAATCCAAATGGACTTATACTTGATTTGTTCTGATTTTATTGTGTTTTTTCTTAATTTATTTGTTGGGATTTTATTGTTGTTGGGAGAGGCTGTTTAGTAAGCTTGCCATTTTGAATTGGTTAGAAACAGTTTAAAGAATGAGTTTTCATACAGCATAAATAATCTGCCTATGTTACAGTATTTCTGATTTAAGAGTTAAAAGGTTTCTGCAAACTACATTTTTAATTGGTCTGTTTTCTCATAAACTGTATGGCACATCACTTCATCATGGATAAATTACATATTAGTAGACTATATTTACATGTTTGTGATTTCATCTGCTTTTTACTGCTTCATAGGAAAAAAGTAGAGTACAAGGGAGACATTTTGCAAAGATCATGCAAAGGAGTTCTCTGAGAAAGCCAATTCAACCACTGTAGGACTGAGATTAATGAATGAAAAAGTGCAGAAGTTTCTCAAAAGGAAATGTCCATACACTTCATTACTAAATATTTAGGAGTCAACCTATCTTTTAATGTGCTCCCTGAATTAATTAATTGCCTTTATAGGGAGAATCACCAGGTATTAACCCAGGAATAGTGTAAAAAGTGCTCTTGCTTGTCTGTATGTTAAAATACAGTCAGGTTACGTGGAAGTTTAAATAAAGAAAATATCAATAAGTAGGAAGTAAAGTTTAGTAATTGCTTTTTATTACTTTTTTTCTGCCAAGATATCTGAGAGTTGAAAAATCATGTAATACTTCCAGAGAAAATATTGATGTGATCTCTTTCTGAAATGTCATCAGAAGGTTTTTAAACCCTGTTTTCACCCATTCATTGTACTGGACCAAAGGCCATGTTTTGAACATGGTCACACAAATATGAATGTAGGGTAACTTCACTGGCGTCTAAGTCAGATAGTTAAAAAATTATCATAAACTTAGTGAAATTGAATTAAATTATATTCATACATATGTTTTGTTCTTGACTTTAATATCAACCTTTTTAAACTGTAAAGTGAACCATTGAACTGCCTGAAATTCTTATTACGTTTTTGTGCTCCATATCACTATTGTGATTGTCCTTCTGTAACAGGATAACTTTCCTTTTACCATCTATTAGTATTTTAAGTGACGACTATTAAGTCACCAGTGAGACATATTGTAGTTGCTGTAATCTGTAAATATGGGTTTCATTTCACTCCTCTAAGTCTGTTTTTAAGTGCCTTGCTGTTTACACTCATTCTCCCATTAATCTGCATTGTGACAGAACTAGCATACCTAAGAGTTTCACAAAAAGAGACATATCCTGATTTGCACCATTCTACACCTGGGTGGTGGGAGATGACTGGAAAGGTGTGCATGTTATTTTTAATAGTAAATTGTTGGGAGTGTCTTTGTGCTTTAGTTCAATTAATAAAAATCATGTTTGTTCAAGGAATGTTGGACATTTCATGTGTCTTAACTTCGCACTTTCCTGTTAATGGACAAGGGCACTTGGCCACTGGCAGTACTCATGACTTCAGTTAGAAAAAAAAGGATTGCTTGGACTTACTTGTCTCTGTATGCAGCTAAATAGTGAGAATTACATTTAGCACTTTTTTTGCATCATGAACTCAGAGGTACATAGGATATGGGATCCTTAGTATAGAGTCTTATCTGCAGGTTGCTGCTATTTCCTCAGCTTTCTCTTCCAGCTGTGTTACTCGCTTTCAGTAGGTAGGCACACACAGTTAACCATATTTTTCAAGTCATTCTGTCTGTCAGATGTACAGTTGTCAAATTTGTGGTTTTCACCTAAGCCTGTAAGATTCGGTTTCAAAATAAGACTTTATTGTCACTTGCCTTGCGTTGTGTGACAGTTGTTATTAAGTCATTGCTCTTCAAACCATGCTGTATATAGCAAAATTCTTTGACCTGAATTTCACAAATAGTAAGTACTTTTGAAGGATTACTGTTTTTAATATCTACATGACTCTTTGCACATCCTGTTCTTGTTTTGGCAATTTTTCTCTCACATTAGGTTAACTAGCTGATTTTTTCCTCAATCACTTCCTGCCTAAATTCTTCCCAACCCAACAATGTTCTGACAGTGTTCTTTTTACAGTTTAATTATTCTGTTGAGTTTTAGTAATCCTTGTGTCATCCAGATAGAACTTCTTGTCACAACACAATTGACTTTCATAAGCATTCAAATTACTAAATTTCGTCATCTCTTTATAGATCTACTCTATCTAGTCTTCCAAACAATATCCTTTTTACTTTGTCTCAGAAATGGTGCTTAGATAGACACAGGGGAATTATTCCATTGGCTTGGAACTTGTAGATGTTCAACAACCAGGAACACAAGGCAAGTTCTTGATGAGTTTGATCATCTATATTTGAAGATTGTTCTTTAATATAAGATCAGATATGGCTTCTCCAATCTCTGCTATTTCTTTTCCTTTATAGCCTAATTGCTTTGATTATCTACTGAGCTTTTTCTTGTTAGTGATTTTTTTGGTTAAAATTCAATAGTTCTTTGTGCATCAGTTATTTGTATTCTTTGTAAGATAACTATGAATTACTCTAATTTTGATATTAAGTACACTATGAGTAATTTGACCTCCAGTTATAGTGGGTTTTTCCTTAAAGTTGTAGGTTGATGGAACTACATAAATGTACCAAAAAACCCTCAGTCTGTTATTCTTTTATCCCTTCACTTCCTCCATTTTTTCTGCATTATAAGAGAAATCTCTTGATGTCTGAGGGATTCAGGTGGCTGCATATATAGTCCTGTAAAAGAAGGATGAGATACATGGAAATTTTTGATATTCATAGAATCACCAAAATAACTGAATCTCAGAATGGCTGAGGTTGGAAGGAACCTCTGAAGGTCACCTTGTCCACCTGCCCTGCTGAAGCAGTGTAACCTTGAGCAGGCTGCCCAGTTGTTGAGTATCTCCAGGGATGGAGACTCCACAGCCTCTCTGGGTACCTGTACCAGTGCTCAGTCACCCTCACTGTAAAAAACTTTAGGCAGAATGATGAGACAGTTCCCCGTATGGCATCAAGATTTTCCTCCAAAGATTATAAATTCCTGGCATATAATGGTATCAATAAACATAGAAACATATAATAAGGGGCCACCTTCTTATAAAAAGTTTCACCAAATGTATGTAAAATGATTGTTTGTTTATTGGCATCTTAACATAAAACAAAGGAGGGAATAGAAAATGAGCAATTCAATGTATACTTAAAATAATTATAAGGAAATCTAAGTGTTTAATCTGTATGTCCAAGTCACTGTTGAAATAGCAGGTCAATTAGATCTGGAAATAAATTTAAGGTAAAAGTAACCAGATAGCAAGTTTTGTTGGAGTACTTAAATGTCTTCCTATAATTTAACACAATAATAAGCACATTAATTAAGAGGTTGCTTTTTTTTTTCTCTGAAATATTGCATGGTTTTTGAGTACATCTGATTATGTTGATGATTTGGTATGAAAAAATCTTACAAATCTTATTTTTTATGTATCTGAGCATGAAATAGACAAAAAGAGTGTCTTATAGCAGCTGTCCTCTAGAAATATTTATGTAATCTTTTAGGAGCTGCCTTTTTATAGAAAGATTCACCCAATTTATGTAAAATTTTGTGCCAATTTCAATTTGACTGGAAACTTAGTGCTGTAGTGTTGTGTAAAGGGATTCAATTACAGTGTGCAGTGTTTTGTAAGTAACTGTCTCACATAAAAAGTTAATTAATCAGAGCTGTGTCAATTTCCTTGTGCCATGTCAATTTGCAGCAAGGTAATTAATCACTAATCGCCCAGCATGCAGCAAACTAAGGGACAATCCATGAGTCATTTATTGCTATTTTTTTCAAAATAAATGGCACACAGAGCCATGAAGAAACACATCTTGCCTTTCATAATATTTTTATCGACAGTTTTGCATGTTGTAATAGACTGCAGCAACAAGCAGCTGTAGTTCAATGGAATATGAATATTAAAGAAACAAATGAGAGCAGATTTATAGGCTATTGCTTTTCTGTTATGTCAGTTTTGAGATTACACTGAGCAAATGAACAGTGAAAAATTACTCTTCCATGTGGAGAATGGTGATTAGACTTGTACATTAATTGGAGATTTTTGTTTTCCTTTTCAATGCATTTCAAATGAGAATGTCCTATAAGTAACGGTTTGTCCAAAATGCAGATTTATTCATTCCTAAACAACAGGCTTTAATACTGACATATATTTTTGTACAATAGTAAGGAAATAATTGTTCTTCTAATTTTATGTATGTGTTTCAAAAAATAGAGTATGAATAAAAGAAGTAGAAGGAAGTAGTCACAACTGTATTTGACCTATATGGCAAGTTTCCTTTGAATTCAGTTTAATTGACAACTAGATCCCTAGGGATAATCATCTCATGAAAGTGACAGGTGAAAACAAATATATTTTCAGCTTGCTTGCTTTTTTTAAAGATCGTGAACTTTCTAAAGATATTTTAAGCTGAAATTTTAATAATGCATATTTAAATAAGTTTTAAATGCCTCTTTATGTTAAAATCTGTAGTAACAGAGCTTAAATTTCACTTGGAGTATACTTTAGTCTGCGTATGTAAATGCAAAGATCTGCACACAGCCTCTTTAATGCAGTTTTTGTAATGCTTTTAAAGAAAATCAAGGAATAATATTACTGTTATAGTGAAATGAAAATTCACTACACAGCATAAATCAGACTAAACTCCTGATTTTGTTCCAAGAATCTCCAATGATCTCATATAAATAGTTTTGCTTAATCTTTCTCAGCATGCTACATATCTTTCTTTTTTTTTTAATTTATTGTCCAGCACTTCTGAAGCATTTCCTCCTCAGGGATACACCTTAAACTTTGTGAATAATGTAAATGTGTCTCCCTGCCTTTCTAACAGTTAAACTATGTTGCAGTAAATTAGCTATAAACTGATTCAAACACGATGCAGTGTTAAAATTCTCCACCATAAAACATTTGAAAACTCTTGATAGCGTATGACCTGATAGTTTGTGCAAAGGAGGAGAGATTAGGAGTGATGAGAGGTATGAGAGATAGATTTGTTCATCCATATTGATGGCACACCTTTTTTGAGGCATATGGCACACTCATACAAATTCAAACCACAGCACAAATGTGAAGAATAATTGCCCATTAAAATGGCTGTATATTTTTATGGCTTTGATACAAAATCTGCCCCCTGTTGTTTTTTGCATCTGCTACTCTTCCATCTATTCCAAAGCTTTAAAACTTTAATACACAGTGTATAACCCTTAAGTATTTTTTACCAGGTTGTATTCATCCTTTTGGGATCTCAAACTTTATCATTGTTCATTCAGTCTTTGTTTTCTAAGGCATATGTTGAGTTATGGTGCCTAGGAAGTGCACCTACCTGTCATGTTCATTTAATAAAAATGAATAATAACAATGTTTATATTACATCTTTGGGGAGAAACTGAGTTGATTAAATTTCATCTGTGAACACAACAATTAAGTTCCTCTTCTTTTTCTCATTCTCATACTTGTTTTGTTTTGAAAAGTATTAGTTACCTAAATTTTAATTATAAAATAACATGAATCCTGTTAATTTTTTATTTCCTTAAATGCCTTTTTATTTCCTTAAATGTTCATTTGAGATTTAACCTGAAGTTCATTGAAGGAGATATTCTTAATAGTGTTTCCATGTTTACAAAGTTATCCAGAAGAGACATGATTTTGGACAACAGTCATTGTAATAATACTTTCTTTTTTTTGAAATCCTCTTAAATACAAATATGAAAATAAAACAAGTTTATAGAAGGAATCTTGCCTTGAGTTCCTTAAAAAAATTCATTTAGGCTTTAGTACAGGACGATTTCTATGCTTTGTGATAATTATTTTAAGGAAAAACCAAGCACCAACAGCATATTTTATTCATGATCCTTTTTTTAATTTAATAAGAACTAAAATTGGAGTTCTACTCTAGGAACTCTTGGTTTGTTTGTTTTTTGCTGTTGTTGTTGTAGTCCCGTGAATAGCTTAATGAATAACTACAGAATTGGTGGGGCTATTAGATGAGAAGGTAAATTGTTTCTTTGACTTGATATTTAACTATACACAACCCTTAGAAAAGTCTCTTTTTTAACCTCGAAGAGTCACCTCATATCATCAATGCCTAGGTGGAGAAATCTGCCTTTTTTCTATCACAGATCAGAATTCCAGTCATCAAATTGCTTTGATAAATTTAAGGTACTTTTGCTTAAAAGTGGACACAGACGCTTCCTTGCAGTGAGTCAAACACATTTTCAACCCACTTACAATAGCATTTTCACCGACTGAATTTCAGTAGTTTGCCAGTGAGGTTAAACCTACAAACTGTAAGTCATTAAAAACTTCACCCCTCCTGGCTAGTATATTCATTTCTTCTGGGGCTGGTTAATAGTATGTAATGGTTCCTGATGGGAAAGCCTTTTTCATAAAATTGTTTTTATGAAGTCCATTCTTCAGTTGTGTTCTAATGGTGACACTTCTGGTTATTTTGGGGCAAGGATATTAAAAAGTTGGTAGCAAAATAAGTTCAGTGGTCATTACATATTCCTAACCATCTGATTTCTCAGCTGGGCTGCAGTAGGGTATTATTTTTTTCTGAACACAAACCTAGGCTGATGTGACCTTGTTTATTATTTTACCTCTATTCTTAATCTTTAATATTACTGCCTGGAAATAGAAGGCATATTTTTTCTTGATACTCTGATTTTCAGACTGACACAAATCAGTTTTGGGGGGATGGATATAATTCTGCTCTACTGCTACACCTCACTTGATAAGACATTGCAATGTTACTCTTAGTTCCTTATTTCTCAGGCTGTTTCCATCATGTCTTGCCCTCTTCCTGACAAAACTCGGTATCATTGCTGCACCTTCTACTAATTGCTTCTACAACCTTTCTTAGAGTTTTGCTTTACTCTAGATGTGTTATGCTTAACAGTTTTATTAAGGAGACACTGCAAGGCAAGCATAGCAAAACAAATTACTTCAGGCTTTCCATTGTAAAACATCCTTTGTGTTGCAGATCCTTGCCAAGGATGGTGCTCCTCCATTATGTGTTCTAGATTTGGTAGACACTTATGGGATAAGTGACTCTTCCTGCTATCTTCTAGCTTTTTCTCCTCTTTCATAAGAGAAAACCTTCTTTCTCATGAAATTGTAATAGTATTTTTAAAAAATACCTTCTGTTCTATCTTTAGTCATTCATTGATGTGGGCACTATGCTTTCCCTGTGACATTTCTTTGTAGAGAACCATTAACTGTAAAAAGATTTAAGGTCAGTGGCCCTTGTAATTCTTTCCAAGGTATGACCATCATGAAGACCAATGAATACTTAGGATAAATGCTCAATTACTGCAAACTCTGTATTTTCAAACATCTGTGTGAATCTGTATTTCCAAACAGCTGTCTGAAACAGCTGGGTTGAATGATACAATACGAAGGAAAAAAATGCTCATCAAACACTTGAGGAGTTCATGCTTTTAAAGAGGTTTATACTTAGTGTCTCCCATACAACTTCTGCATAATTCTGGTTAGTTTCCATCAGACCTATATTTACTAATTTCTTCTGAAAATCTGAAGATTTCATGTATCACATGAAATCTGAAGATTTCATTACTTCACACATGTAAAGGTGTGAGGCTGTATGGAGTCATTGTGAAGTTAATTTGAAACGGTAGATTTTACAGTGGTAAGATTGTCTAGGACCCTAAGTGCTTCACTGAAAGAGCATGACTTAACTGCTTTAAGTATTTCTAAATATAGATTTTTTAATTACAAAGAATTAATTGCTGAAACAGAACTTCAAGCAGGACTTTCCAGACCATATATTGCAAGCCCACAGCATTGTTGGATACCTTGCATTGCTTGATCTTAGACCTCTTTAAATTGGCTTAGTTTACTTTGCCACCACTTATTTTATTCTTATGAAAGTGTGTTTTCTGTCAATATGTCCACATAAGCGAAGAAGTTGCTCAAACTGCTCAAAGGTTGTCAGACTTGACTTTTTTTGTCAATGGCTTTTAGCTCAGAGAAATTTCCATTGATCTTGGTAGCCTAAGAGTGTCCCTAAAGACTTAAGTTTTTTAAAGCTAGCAACAGAATACCAACCTTCAGGTTTATCATTTCAGATACCCACCAGTGCAGGTATCAGTTTTCCTGGCAATACTCTCAAGTCCGTGTTTCCCCGTGTGCTTAAGTAAACTCTTCTCAGCACTGTTTTGTTGGGGTTTTTTTTTATCTTTTTACTTTTTTATTTGGATGATTTTTTTTTTAAGGTACAAACTGACTCTCAAGTTATTGGAGAAACTTGCCTCTAGAAATTACCATCTAGAAGGAGGAAAGTAGTAATTTTTTTAATGCAGGTAGAGCACAGCTAAGCATTACTCGGATAACAAACATCGTACTGGATTAGTTTTCCATCTAATGCAATACCCATAACATCCAGTGGCAAAAAGTTTCACGGCACCTTAATTAAAGGTTGTGTGAAGAGCAAATTTTTCCCATTTCCTCTGTTACTCACAGTTGTGGAGCTTTGTCATAGCTCTCACAGTCACTTCCTTTCTATGCTGAAGACCACTGGTCTGTTGTTCCTCTAACAAAGTAACAGGCATGATTATAGTTAAGCTAAGCAACCTTTTAGAATGTATGTTTTACGCATCACCTAATTTAAGCCAAGACAGGAAGTTTCCAGCAAGTGGCATTCACATACACATTTTCTGAAGGACAGAAGTGATCAATGATGCCATGTATTGCAACTTCCATCTATCACATTTTATTAGAGCATTGCACCTTTCATTTCTCTGTTAGTATAGATGGGGAGACAGCCCATTCTCTCAGAGGAACTACAGCACAACCAGTAGATTTTTTCCCTATGATTGCTTCTATCTTTAGTGCACTGAAAATTATATTTTACATTTTCATATGCACATTGCATTAATTTGTATGCAAGAGTGTTAATGTTTACTTGGAAATGAAAAGGGCAAAAGCTACATGGTCTGAGCAGCTGGTCATGATTCTAGCACTACTGTATTTATATTGTTCAATATTCAATGTTGTTGCATATGCAAAAGCACTTACAGTGTCTGGATTTCCAAATATATGATATATATGTTCTTTTTTTCCCAAAAGGAATGTGGGATCATGCTTTCCATGATGCTATTTATTTAGGCCTTCGTAAATGACACAAATTTATTTTTACAGTAAGAGGAATAAAAGGTATACTAGCCTACATCAGGAACACTGTGGCCAGCAGGAATAGGGAAGTGATCCTTCCCTTGGGCTCAGCTCTGGTGAGGATGGACCTGGAGTAATGTGTTCAGTTTTGGGCCCCTTGCTACAAGGACATCAAGATGTTCGAGTGTGTCCAGAGAAGGGCTACAAAGCCAGTGAAGAGTTTAGAAGACAAGTCTTATGAGGAGTGGCGGAGGGAGCTGGGATTGTTTAGTCTGGAGAAAAGGAGACTGAGGGGAGACCTCATCACTCTCTACAACTACCTGAAGTGGGGTTGTAGGGAAGTGAGGTGGAGGTTGGTCTCTGCTCCCTGGTAGCTAATAAGAGGACAAGGGGAAGTGGTGAAGTTGTGTCAGGGGAAATTTAGGTTGGATATTAGGAAAAATTTCTTTATTGAAAGAGTTGTCAGATATTGGAACAGGCTGCCCAGGGAGGTGATTGAATCATCATCTCTGGAGGTGTTTAAAACAAGAGTAGATGTTGTACTTGGCAACACAGTCTAGTATTGGACATAGTAGCTCTGGATAGATGGTTGGACTCGATCTTGAATATATTTTCCAACCAAAACCATTCTATGATATTTACACTTTTTAAAAGACTGTTTTCATTTAATTGCATGGCAATAGAGTTGTTTTATGTTGTATTGCACCCATGTACATCTTTTCAGAATTATTGTGCAACCTTTTTCAGTGAGAAGGACGTAGTAGTAGCAAGACAGTAATTGAGAAGTTGCCATAATTACAGTATTTTCCTTCACGTGTTTAGCCAGTGACATCTACACGTTGTGAATTTTTCATTTTCTTTTTCAAATTCAAGGCTTCTTTTAAAAATTAATGCTAAAACAGATGAAAGACAACTGTGGATTGAAATGAATTCACATTTCAGATTTGAAAAATGTACTTGTTCATACATCATTACTTCCATTTGTTTGCTTCTCATTAGGGCTTTGCTAAGCATTTTTTTTCTTTGGATCTCTTCCTTTAAATGCTGGGAAAAAATTAACTCAGTGAAAAACAACTGAAGTCATCTGAGAGCCAACAGATCTGGATTTTAATTTTTTCTGTCTCACTGATAAATCAATTTCAAAAATACCTCTTCTAGCAGGCCAGAAATACATGTACAAAAGTGAAATGGTCTAATAAACTATTGGTTAAAACAATGGCAGAGAAAGTAAAGGGGAAAGTTTCTGGTTTATTTTTCAATTAAAAAATGTACGAAGTTTTACAGAAAAAAGCCAAACAACCCTCTCAGTAGTACTTTATTACTGTTCAATTTCTGATTAAGTTTGCTGTTTCCTGCTTGTACACAAAGATTTTGTGTCAAAAGATGAGGCCTCTGGTTAAAAGACTAACAATTTACTTGGTTGGCAACTCCCTCATCCAGGTATAGGCTATTACATTACCTTTGATTTGAAGCACTCAACTGACCTGAACATTTGATATTCCTCTTCTTTTCTTCACAGTGCCAGGATTTCCCTACCCTGCTGCAACTGCCGCTGCTGCTTACAGAGGTGCACATCTAAGAGGCCGAGGTCGCACGGTGTACAACACGTTTCGTGCAGCAGCTCCCCCTCCTCCGATTCCAGCCTACGGCGGGTAAGGACATCAGCCGTGTTTACCTATTAGCATGAATCTCTAAAGGCTACAAACTGTTTGTGGCTGTGGTGCATGCTGATTGTGTCTCACCGCAGAAACCAATGCAGCATGCAACCAATCCCAGTGCTGGAAGTGGTGCACCTTGCACGGAGTATTGAAAAATGACTGTAATTTATACTGCCATGGTTGGTGGCCTTAAGCATTTCAGATGTCACATATTGTTATGTAAATGCTCTTAGAAGCTGAACGCTTTGGAACAGAGAAATTGGTTCAGCTAAAGATATGTTCTTGATGATTGCAAACATCTGGTTATTAAGGAGGTTGGATCAAGTTAACTTCCTTTTCTTCAAATCATCCACTGAAAATTGTCTCTGGACCTGAAGGCTTAGTGGTGGATTTATTTTTTTGTTTCATTGCACTATTTAGTTTTTCTAGCTGACATCTCTACCTCAATAGAAGCATGGGGTGCTTCTCTCAGGGCTGTGTGTTTTTCAGTACATTTGCTTAAATACTTTAAGATTTCACTGTCAGTGGCCTACATTTACTAAAACCTATTAGTAAACTCAGGAAAAAAAGGAGAGAAATTAATAGTAGGAACTTCTAGAAACTCAATAATCTTCTGTTATTTCAGAAGATTTTTCCTTTTAGGTATATTTTTGAGGGAAAGAAGGAAGAAACAAAGTCTTCTGTAGGTTTGTAAGTGCTGATACAAACTGGGTTTGTGTGCTGCATGTGACATTTATAAGAGCTAACATGGTTGAAAGATTTTTCAACTATTGAGAAATTGGGACAATTGGAAGGTAGTTGTTTCACTACCTCTCTGTAGAGCTGTAGATCTCTGTAGAGATCTTTCTATGAAAGGCTCAGGAAGGGTTTTGCAACATTTTAGAGTGAAAGTGCTTGTGCTTTCTCTGCCATCACCGATCCAACAGTTCATCTATTCTCATGCTGGACATCCCTTGTAGGGGAGCTTGCAGCACAAGACTTCAACGCTGATGTCCCACTTCGTTATGCCAGAAGAAGGGCTTGTGGAGAGGGCTTTAAACGATATCTCAAGGGGAAAGGGGGTAAAACCAGGCTAGCTAGAAGTGAGCTGGGAGACAGCTTGTCAGAGAAAGAGGTGGGACCAAAAGTCTAGATGAAGTGCATTCACACAGCTGGTGATGAAATACAGGATGGCATGCTACAATCAGAGGCATTGTGTGTCAGGGAGTTCCATAAGTCCACCCCAAGAGGTGCAGGGTACATTGAAGCACATCTGAAACTCTACTACACCAAAGAATGTAGAATGTGGAACAAGCAAGAGCTAGAAGTCCTGGCTCAGGGACAAAAGTATGACATCATTGGCTTAAGCAAAACCTGGTGAGAGGAGTCCTGTGACTAGTGCAAGGCAGTGGATGGTTACAGGCTCTTCAGAAGAGACAGGCAGGGCAGGAGAGGTGGGGGGGTGGTGCTGTATGTAATGGAGGGGCTGGGCTGCACGGAGCTGTCAGTTGGTGAGGTCACCATTGAGAGTGTCTGGGTAAGGATTAAGGGATAAACAGATAAAGGGGATGTTGTAGTGGGAGTCTACTATAGACCGCCCAGCTAGAGCAACAACATTGACGAGTTATTTTTCAAGGAATCAAGGGACACCTGTAGATCATCTGCTCTTGTCCTTATGGGGGACTTCAACTTGCCAGATGTTAACTGGGAATGCCACAAACCTCATACAAAAAGGACCAGGAGATTCCTAGAGCGACTGTATGATAACTTCCTTGTTCAAATATTAAGGGAGCCAACAAGGAAAGATACCCTCCTAGACCTCTTGCTCATGAACAGAGTAGGACTTGTGGGGGAAATGGAGGTAGGTGGCTGCCTTGGCCATAGTGACCATGAATTTAAAATCTTCAGCGAGAGGAGGAAAACTGTCTCCAAAACTTCAGCACTAGATATGGGAGAAGAGATTTTGGGCTGCTCAGGGAACTGTTTGGTAAGGTCCACTGTGAAACTGCTTTTGAGGGCATTGGGGTCCATCAATGCTTGTCTGAACAGGGACCTTCTTCTAGAGCTTAGGTGGAAAAAGAAAGTGTACAGCCAATGGAAGCAAAGTCAGGCAACATGGGAGGATTATAGGAACGCTGTTCACCTTTGTAGGGAGAAAATTCATATGGCCAAAGCTCAGTTAGAGCTGAGGCTGACCAATACTGGCAGACAATAAAAAGGGGTTTTTCAAATACATTAACAAGAAGAGAAGGACCAGAGAGAACACTGGTCCATTAATTGATGAGAATGGTCAACTTACTGAGGGGGCATAGACAAAGTAGAGGCGTTTAACACCTTCTTTGCCTCTGTCTTCAACACAGTTGATGGGCTCTGGGACTCCAGATGCCTCAAGTTGGAGGACTGTGACTGTGGTAATGATTAACTCCTAGTAAACGCTGAACTTGCGGGTGATTTGCTACTCATCTGGATCCATATAAATCCATGGGCCCCAATGGGATTCATTTGAGTGTTTTGTGTAGTTTAATGTTTTTAAAATTATAATATATCAGTAAGGAAAACAGTATTACCACTTCTGGAGGAAGACACCATGATTTTTGAAGATCACCTAAGTTACCTCTGGACAAGGATGGTGTCCCACCAAAATTATCTTACTGTTACCCAGACTCTCCTTTGGATTTAGTCCATGTATTTGTACACAGCAATTATGGGAACAAGTCTAGAATGCCCTACAGGAGCTGATTTCAGTCTGAATGCCTCAGGTAGAAAATGGGTACTGCATTTAAAGTGCATTCTTTCCATCTCAACTTACTTTAAAAAGAAATTATTAAATTTGAGCACAGTGAAAATGGAGAAAATGGGTATTACCAGTTTAATGATGTAAGAGAATTCATACCAGCTATGTGAGGGATTTTTTGTTAGCATTTGCAAAATTAGTAAGTGGTTTTATACCTGTAAGTAACTTTAATTTGCTTTAATTTAAGGGGCCACATGTGGGTGCTCTGTGTGTGTATAGGTGTGTTGCATAAATTTTTATAGTTTAGTTAGTACAGTGCCTCAGCAGGAAGAATTGAATTTCCAATTGTAATACATATATATTCTCATGCAATTTTACTGTTTATGTTCAGCATCTTTAGGTTAGATATCTAAACACTATTGTAAGTTAATACAGGCCTTTTGCACTACAGTCACCTTCAGCAGTGTTTTAGAACTGGTTCCAAGAGGTCATCTCAACATTCTTAACAATTCTTCTGCAGGATGTTTTGTCAGTTAGGGTGGACAGATCTCGCCTACTACATTCATTACCTGTCCTTAAAGCTGACTTCAGAGGGACCCATGCATTGCATCATTAAGACGTCACATTTCCTCATTGTTCTAATGACTGACTGTGTCCAGTTCTGGGCTCCCTGGTATAAAAAAGACAGGGACCTTCTGGAGAGAGTCCAGAGAAGGGTGACAAAGTTGATTAGGGGTCTGGAACATCTCCCGTATGAGGACAGGCTGAGTGAGCTGGGTCTGTTCAGCCTGGAAAAAAGACTTAGGGGGGACCTAATTAGTGTTTATAAATATCTTAGACATGGGATGCAGGGGGAATTGGCCAGCCCCTTTTCAGTGGTCTGTGGGGACAGGACTAGGGGCAATGGCTGTAAGCTGGAGCATAGGAAGTTCCGCACCAACATGCGGAAGAACTTTTTCACAGTGAGGGTGACGGAGCACTGGGACAGGCTGCCCAGGGAGGTGGTGGAGTCTCCTTCTCTGGAGATATTCAAGTCTCATCTGGATGCCTATCTATGTGATATGAGATAGGGAGCCTGCTTTGGCAGGGGGGGTGGACCCGGTGATATCTTGAGGGCCCTTCCAACCCCTAAGATTCTGTGATTCTGTGACTTCTAGCTGTCTGAGATGAACTCTCAGTAATCTAGGGCACACCTTGCCAGTGAGAATGTTTTGTAACACAATTTGACTCTGCAAAAGTTTTCAATTGGTAAACTTTGTCTTAATTATATGTCTTAATTCGGATATTAGTCAGGTTTAATTTTCTCCATCAACCTGTGCTTTATAATAAGACTGCTTTCCAATGCACAAAACAAATTTCTAACTGTTGTCATTCATGGTTCAGTGCAGAAATAATACATACCTCCATTGTTCTGATCCTCAGTTGGATTAAGAAAGCTTTAATATTGTTTTTGATCTTGTGCTAGTAACTTCACTGATACAATAGTACACTTGGGAATTTCTTTGCAATATTTTGTTCTGTGCTCACTTTTTATGTAGTTTGATCTATCAAAGAATCAAAAAGGAATTTTCATAAGAAAAAAATCTTTAATCAATGAAAGTAAATTATAAGAATGTGGTTTTCAGTCAACAATGGGAATAAGAGTCAAGGAAAATTACAGAGATAATAAAGAGATCACAGAGAATGAATCAACTTACGGAAGGAAGCAAACAACTTGGAATATCATTTGTTGATAAGAAAAATAGAAAAAAACTTTTAATGCTATTTTTCAATTGATTTAGTAGCAATTTCTCATTTTTTAATCCAGGAAGGAGCCCAGCCTTAGAGCCAAGCAAACCGTTTCATACTGGAATATTTGCAGTCACTAAAAAAAAAACCTATATATATTTATTCTGTATAATGACAGATATAATTGTAGTTATACATTTACATTAAATTCCACCAATGCTTAGTTAGAAATATGCTACATTTCTATTTTAAAAAGAACACACATTTAAGTGTAAAATGGAAAGCTGAAGCTTGAAATGACCTTTTTCATTTTACTTAATTAAAAAGCTTATAGCTGAAATAAAATACAATACTTGATCTAAAATCTCATACTTGGATATATTGCAAAGTTTTGGAACTGAAACTGTATCGTTTTGCTTTCAATTTGGAAATCAACTGTAAATCTAGGAACATGTCATTTCTCTGAGTAGTCTGACACACTGCTCGCTCATGTTTTTCTCAGCAGCACTGGCTCTGTAACAAAAGCCTTCTTTTGTTCAGTTTCCCTTGAATCTGAAGTTGTTCTTACCCGCTGTTCTGTTGGATACTGACTGTGGCCTTTTCTTTGAAACTGTTTGTCAACAAAGATAAGACATGGAAATGTGTCTCGGGCAGTTAGGAAACTGTGAAGACCTTGTGGTCATTAGGCAAATCAGGTTAGCGTGATTAATGTGGAAAGCTTGCTTCTACTATGCCTCACAATTACCAGGAAACAGCAAATATGGCTACTTTGCAAAGTCTGAGGAAAATTGTTGTTTCTAGCCATAGTTAAGGGACTGTTTTCATATAAATCAGAGAACAATACACATGCTTTAAAATGTTTCATTTAAAAATTACACCAGTGGTCATGAGATATGTAGCACTACAGAAATAATTAATGACTCCTTTACTTGTGAGTGAAGCATTTCACTAATTCCTTGATATACCATCTTGCTTATTAGGTCATGGAAAATACTTCATCTTTGGCATATGTGTTATCATTTCTAATGCCTTGAAATACTACACTGTGCAGCTCACTAATAACTTTGTATAAGTCATTAATGTACCATAAAAGACATCAATATAGACAACAAAACCAGCATCTTGGCTTGACCTGTGTCTTTATAGGATTATTTATTTTATTGGCAAAGTGCCTACTAAAGTAAGAAATGTCCTAATAAAGCAGAAGCTACTAATAAATGTACAAGTGACAGATTTTGGATATGGTTGGCAGCACTTAGAGAAGTAGTTTTTGTTCCCCTTGGTAAACTACTGAAAGCAGGTGATCTGATTCTGCTACCTGCAAATATTTTTTAACTGGGCAGCAACTAGTAACTCAGCATTCTTGAGAATCATTCATCAAACGTGAAAACATCATGAGTCTGATGCTCCTTCTTTATACTGCTGTCCAGAAAGAAGATAGTAGGACAGTAGTAGTAGATAGCAGTAGTAGTAAAACTGCTGAGAAGTCTTTATATTCCATATATTCCAGTCTTTATATTATATTTGCCTCAAGTCCTCCGCAAATTTAGTGTGTGATGACTTTGTCTTCACATTTCCCCTCTGCTTCTTCTCATTCTGATGAAGCTAACAGAGAATTACCTTTCAGTCTGTATCTCAAACTCTGGTGTCTCTTTTGGGAAAAGGGGGTAGGAATATGGGTTTTTTTCTCTTGGAAAAAAAGAATAAATAAAACAAACCCCAACCCTAAATAAAATTGTGAAGTTGTGGAGGGTTGCTCTATTAACAGTAAGAGAGACTATTCAGAAATTATCCCCTTTGTTAATATAACTGGTTTGAAGTGATGCATCATAACTGATTCAAAATGAAAAAGCAGCTTTATTTCCCAATGCCTTATGCTGAATTTGAGAAAGAAGGATCATTAATATAAGCTATAACCTCTACTATGGTGGTTATGGTTTTTCTGCAGGGTACTCAGGGAACTGGCTGATGTCATTGCAAGACCTCTCAATTATTTTTCAGTGGTCTTGGGAATCTGGAGAGTTCCGGTTTGAGTGGAAGCTGGCAAACGTTGTCCCAGTTTTCAAGAAGGGTAAGAGAAAAGAACCTGGTAATTACAGGTCTGTCAGTCTCACCTCAGTGCCTGGTAAAATTATGGTGAAAATCATACTGCGAGTTACTGAAAAACACCTAAAGGACAATGCAGTCATTGGTCACAGCCAACATGGGTTCAGGAGAGGATGAACGTGTCTATCCAATCTGATTTCCTTTTAAAACAAGGTCACCAAGCTGGTTGACCAAGGGAAACCAGTTGATGTTACTGTTTTGGATTTCGGTAAGGCTTTGGATGCTGTGTCTCACAGTATCTTGCTGGACAAAATGTCCAGCATACAACTAGACAAAGCCATAATGCATTGGGTGAGCAGTTGGCTGATGGGTCGGGCCCAGACGGTGATAGTGAATGGGGTAACATGGGATGGGTGGCCAGTCACTAGTGGGGTTCCCCAGTGCTCCATTTTAGGTCCAGTTCTTTTTCACATTTTCATAAACAACCTCGACTCAGGACCAGAGCTTGTCTTAAGTAAATTTGCAGATGACACCAAATTGGGAGGAGCTGTTGACTCTGTTGAGGGTGGAGAAGCCTTACAGAGAGACCTGGACAAATCAGAGAGCTGAGCAATCACCAGAAGCATGGAGTTTAACAAGGACAAGTGCCAGATTCCACACCTGGGAAGGGGCAGCCCTGGCTATGCATCCAGACAGGGGGATCAGACACTGGAGACCAGCCATGCTGAGGGGGATTTGGGGGTCTTGATCGACAGCAAGTTGCCCATGAACCAGCGGTGTCTCCAGGTAGCCAGGAGGGCCAACCATATCCTGAAGTGCATCAAGCACGGCATGGCCAGTCCAGAGAGGGGATTGTCCCGCTCTGCACTGCACTGGGGTGGCCTCACCTCGAGTACTGGGTGCAGTTTTGGGCACCACAGGGTGAGAGAGACATAAAAATATCAGAGAGTGTCCAGAGTAGGGCAACAAGGATGATGAAGGGTCTGGAGGGGAAACCTTACCTGGAGAAGAGGAGGCTGAGGGGAGACCTCATCACAGGCTGTGGCTTCCTGACAAGGGCGAGCGAAGGGGGATCTCCTCTCTTTGGTGACCAGTGATAGAATCTGAGGGAACGGTGTGAAGCTGCAACAGGGGAGGTTTAGGTTGGATGTTAGTAAGAGGTTTCGTACTGAGAGGGTTGTTGGGCACTGGGACAGGCTCACCAGGGAAGTGGTCACAGCCCTGAGCTGGGCTGAGGTCAAGAAGTGTCTGGACGGTGCTCTCAGTCCCATGCTCTGACTGGGCTGGGCCGGGCCTGTGTGGAGCCAGGAGTTGGACTTGATGATCCTTATCGGTCCCTTACAAGTCAGGATATTATATGCTTCTATAATTCTATTTCTTTGGGCTCACAACAGATTCCTCTTTGGACTCAATACTTTTTACATATGTTTAACTGTTAGAACAAAAAATGTGTTTTGCCAACGTGCAGTGATTTGTGTCTTCCAGCTTTGTTCTCTTCAGCAATACTCTCAATTATTTTTCCAAAGCAGATAATATAGCTTGTTCATGGCAGAAAATGTTCAAACCAGAGAGAAAAAAAACTGGAATTAGAGAAAATTCTAGAAAGTTGAAACAGCCCTATACACCAGTTTCAATCCTATATTTAGTTAAATTTGTGGTATTAAAACCGTTCAAAGGCGTTACTTTAGTCTCAGACTTGTGTTGGGTGTATTTAGAAAAGGTTGAGTTGTATCTCTTCTATGATTTGTTTCATGAAGTTTTCATTTGAAAGGTGATTTTTTGAGACCAAAACCTGCAAACTGTGTGTAGGACATTGAAGACAGTGCTACCAGAGAACTTTTGTTCCCCGAGTTCTTTCTCTTAGGTGTGAAAATAGTGAAGTGTAACCATGATTCTATGGAAATGACTGAAATCACGATAGTAATGCCTGTTTGTTGCACTGAATCAATCATTCCATGCACTTAAATCTGCCCTAGGTTATTTATGTTAACTAGTGCAGATTGTTTGTATGGCTGAGGGCCATACATACTCAGCTGCTATGAAGTTCCTGAACTAAGGTTTGTGCAGTCAAGAACTGTCGTCTTATGTCAGTGATAGATTCTTCAACCCAGTCTTTTTGAAAGACGATGCTAGAAAAATGATAATGAAGACAGATGTAGTCCTCCCAGGATATTATAAAGGTGGAATCTAAACTAGTAAAGAGTTTGTCTTAATGTAGTTAGAAAAAAATTATTATAGGAGACAGAGACTAAAATGAAGCAGCTAAACCCTTGCAAAGCAGATGTATAATAATTGTTGAGAAAACAGATTCATATTTATGGAAAAATAATTTCAGGAAATGATTGCCACGTATGATGCTATTTAGATGCACATTTTCTCATTAAATCAAGATTTCTCTGTTTTCTCAGTTTTCCTTAGCATAATAAAATACAACTGAGTAAGTCCCCCAAACTTGTTATTTTAACAACTCCAGGTAGCACCTGAACCTATCATCCATTCCTGGGTGAAGTAATTCAGATTTCAGTTATGTGGCTGTTGCCAGACCCTGTGTTGGTTTGCAAGGAACTCAAGATTCATCTGTCTGCCAAGACAATTTTTTTAATATGAAGTTTGAATAGAGTTGTGGTGAGATAGGTCCCAGTGTGATGCGTTCAGTCTCTTCCCATGCTTGAGATTTATAATCTGTTTTCTACCTACAGCTTCAGAGACAGAAAAGGGTATGAGAAGCCAAGCAAATTACCCTCTGGAAAATTATATACTGAAGGAAAGAAAAGCACAAGAGAGAAACACAGGTGTTTTACACTTTGTCCTTCTGATGAAGGGTGCTATTAGAAAATACATTTGACTCTGCTGGTAAGATTCAGTCACAGGAGTCAATGAATGATAAAGACAGTGAGTAGATCTCTGAAAGATCTATGAAAGTGTGAAGGATTACTTTTTTTGAAACTTCAAAAGGACCAGAAGGTTTTATATTTAACATCACTATCACATTACAAGACCATATGGAGGACATAACATAAAATCAGCTGATACCTTTTCATAGCACATGTCTTGGCTCAGGAGCGTTATGCTCATTTGCCTGATTTTGTCACTTCTTAACACTAGGCATGTTTAGTGACAGTCATGCATTTGTTCCCATTTTAGTGTTGGGTATTTCCTTTGGTACAGTAATTATCAAGCAGTGACATATGTAGAATTCAAAGTAAGTTTCTGTCTGTACATGACAGTGCTGTCTATAAAAGGAAGGCCTAGGTGGATGGAATAACCTGTCCAAGATTATAGCCAGCTGCACTGGGGAGTTCAGACTGAATCAGCCCCTGTTCATCTTGCAACATCTGCACTGTATATACGCAAATCATCAAGGGGAAGAAGAAAAAGGTCTCCTTTCTGACACATATACCCTCAAAACCATGGTTTTCTGAATAGCAGTGTTTAATGATAATTGAAAGTACTGCCTTTTTTTTGTGTGCTGTGGTGGGTTGACCTTGGCTGGCCGCCCTCACCCAGCTGCTCTCATTCCCCTTCTTCAGAGTGTAGGGGGAGAAAGCAAGATGGAAAAGCTCTTGAGTTGAGATAAAGGCAGGGTTATTGCTTACCAATTACCATCAAGGGCAAAACAGTCTTGACGTGAAAATTAATTTACTTTATTGCCTATTAAAATGCAGTTGGATGGTTGGAAACAAAGACAGAACCCAAGCCATGTCCCCCCTGCCCCCCCATGCCTTCTTCCCAGGCTCAATGTCACTCCTTTGTTCTCAACTCCTCCACCTCCTCCCACCACAAGTGGCACAGGGATATGAGGAACTGGGTGTTGTGGTTGTGGGGCCTCCATCTCCAAAAAATATTGTATCATTTGTATATCAGCTCATAGAACTCCTCCTGTGTTGTTCATGATTGTGTACTTCTCCCTCCCAGCCATGGGAAGGTTTTATCTCTGATATGCAAACAGGTATAAGAAAATCATGGATGTTTTCAAGTAAATAGAATATCAAAACCAAAGCAAAAGTACACTACAATGTAAATACTGAGCTCTCTGAAAGCTCCAGAGAAGAGCTAGAAAGATGATTAAGGGCCTGGAGCATCTCCCCTATGAGGAAAGGCTGAGTGAGCTGGGACTGTTCAGCCTGGAGAAAAGAAGACTTAGGGGGCGCATAATTAATGTTTCTCAATATCTGAAGGATGGGATGCAGGGGGAAATGGGCAGCCCCTTGTCAGTGTCTGTGGGGACAGGACAAGAGGCAATGGCTGCAAGTTAGAGCATAGGAAGTTCCACACAAACATGTGGAAGAACTTTTCCCTTGAGGGTGACAGAGCCCTGGGACAGGCTGCCCAGGGGGTTGTGGAGTCTCCATCTCTGGAGATATTCCAGCTCCATCTGGATGTCAACATGTGCAATATGAGCTTGGGAGCTGCTTTGGCAGGGGGTTGGACCTGATAATCTCTTGAGGTCCCTTCCAACCCCTATGATTCTATGATTCTATTCTATGATTCTATGATTAAGGTCTGACCTTAGTGAAGCAAATGGCAGAGACTCTGATTTAAGTGGAGCCAAGTTTTCACACATTACTATTCTATACAAAACTTTTATCATCAATGTGCGTTGTGTACATGTGTGCATATATATGATTTTCTCAAGTGATTCTGACTTAGGCACATTCCTGCTCAGCTCTGTGGGGTTTGGTCATAGACCTCAGTAGATTGGTTATATTTCTGACATGAAAATTCTTGTTGGAATTGCAAAACAGCTTAGGGTAGCAACTTGGTGATAGAAATTATTCCCAGATAATAATATTCCTAAATTGAAAATACTGTTGCAAAAAAACCTATTGTGTGCTCAGCATATTGTGTGCTCTCATATTTAGCTCTCAAAACAGCTCAGGTTGATTCTGGTATTGGAAATACCTGTCTGAAGTCGCAGAACTGCCAAATGAATATAAAACTACAGGACTTGCATACTGTGTGTAATTTGTAGGCCACTGCTATGTATTTCCAGTTTAGTGTAACCATTTAAACCATGTTTGTCACATGGTGTTATTTATCCTGAAGGGTTTAGAATCTAAAATTTTAACTATTCACACTGACGATTTCTCTTAGCTGAAATGCAGCAGTCTCTGGGTTAATTGTTAATAGCAGTATAACAATACTACATTTTTTCAGACAAGAAGTTGTAATGTGTCCAGCCAAAACTGCAGGGGAGATCAGATCCCCTGGGGTTTGTTCACCAAAGGGGGCATGTTCACCAAAGCTGTAAAATGAGACTGGGAGGAAGGTTAATATATTTTTTATACGAACAATGCCACGACATCCATAACAGACCTGTTGTCACAACTATCAAGTCAACAATGCAGTACCAGTGAATACTCTATGTGTTCACCAAGGTATTGAGATTTGACCTAATGGGTAGAATACCACCAGTATAATTACTTCACACAATACTTTCACCATATAAACTTATGCTTTGTTTTGTTTTCCATCTAATTAATGACAACTACTGCTTTATTTCAAAAGCTTGACATAATTGAGGGACAAGAAAGTAGTAGTTCAAGAGACAGAATTTTCTTAATGTATAAAAACTGACTGTAGGACTGGCCCACTGAAAAGCTTTATAAAAAAAATGCTGCCAATATGTGGTGAAAGAAGGAGGGAAAGAGAGAAAGAAAGAGAGAGAGAAGGAAAGAGAGAAAGAAAAAGAAAGAGAGAAAGAAAAAGAAAAGCGAAACTCCAAAACCTTATCCAATCCTGCCACTCTTTGCCTCTCTGACTAAGCATTTGGCACACTTTATAAGATGTTGTATTGAGTACAGTTTCACTTCTGATGATTCCTACCAACCTCCTTAACCAACGTGAAGAGTGCCTTCCTCTCCCCCTACCCCCTGTTCTTGTGACAGAACTAACCTCGGCTGTGCAGGGGTTGGTGGCATTTGCATGTGGAAATGCACTAATATGGATGTTTTTCTTTGTGTGTGCATCCTTGCAGTGTTGTATACCAGGATGGATTTTATGGTGCAGACATTTATGTAAGTATTCATTGATGTGCATGCTGTCCTTGTACATTACCAGAGTCATTCTTTTTACAAGTTTGCTGCCTAGCTTGACTCTGTTTTGTCTATTTGCCATCCCTTGCCTGTCAGAAAGAATTGAGAAGAATATCTCTCACATTGGAAGACCTTTCTGTTCATTACATCTATCATTGTTCAGTGGAGCTGAATTAACTCTTCAGTCAAATGCTGAATGAATGCAAAAAGATGTGAAAAATGTGTGTGCATGTGTGGAGGGGTGTTTCCCTTCAAAACTGAAATTTAAAGAAAAAAATAAAACCAAAGCAGAAATATTCTTCTGCAAATCCCCAAAATGTCAGGCATGCTGAGTACTGGTAATACCTGAAGTATGAGAACACTTTATGGCAGCATTGGGTATACATAAGTGCCACGGTGGTAGCAGAGTACATAGTAAGTTTAAGATACAGATATGTATTGTCTGTAATCTGAGATGATTTTCACCTGCTCTTTTAAAATCCATTTGTTTCAGTTTAAATGAACTGAAGAGAGACTGCTTATGGTGTAAAAAGTGGTTATATTTGTTAGTGTGTATATATATATATTTGTATATATATACATGTATATGTAGTATATATTTGTTATCACCCTGGATCCATCATTACCTACTTCACCTCACTGGGCACCAATTTCCTTTTAAATAATATTTTTTTAAGATTCTAACCAACACTGAAGTTTTTACCTTGGATGTATACAAAAAGTTTACTTATGTCTGTGTAACAAGAGCTTTCAGGTAGTTGAGCCTGAATTTCACTCTTCTAAAGCAATTAATTCTTACACCCTGTGTTCATGGGCTTCTTTTAAAAATGCAGAAATGTAAAGTATATTACTGATACTCCAGCAGTCTTTCACATTTGTTATTATTTTGATAAAGCAATCTGGTCCTAAGTTACAGGAATCATCTTTATTTTACCAGACTTCTTTATCTAACTTACTTGTACTTCTGTTGTACTGTGTTGAGATACAAGGAGATGGATGAGATGAAGTCAGTATGAATATTAAAAATTCAATTGGTAGGCCTAGAAAACATTCCCTGTGTTCATTGTGAACAATCTTTTAAAACTATTTCCTGGGGAACTTTTTTTTTTTTAAGAAGTGTTATGTAAAGAAGGAAAACATGTTGAATCTATGGATTTTGTTTTTCTGATGGGGTAGAAAGAGGCTTGTACTTATCTGAAAATTCATTTGTGTAGTTGAAAAATACATTTTACATAAAATAGTATGGGTTAAATGTCTTTCCCTGTGCACTTAGATACTTAGTGGTTATCATTAACATACTGTTTACAGCACATGAGAATCGCCCATTTGCCAGTGTCAAGTGTAGTGCGGTGCTTTGAGCTCACCTAAACACATTGTTGCTGAATTTTTGAGCTATGTAGGGTATGTGGTACAGTGTGGAATGTCTTCAAGTGTGGTTTCCAATTTTTGTATTTCTTCAAACTGTCTAAAGAATGTGACATCCATTTTCCTCAGTTTACCAACCCAAAACTCTGAAAGGCAACAAGATGTCTTTCTCAGGATTGCTTAATGTGATAGTAGAGATGGGACCTAAATGTTAAAGTAACAGTTTGTAGTTTGGGAACCCACAGCTGCCAAAATCCAGGATTATTTCTTCTAGTGATTGACAGTATTATTTTTAGGTGGCCTCACACCCACTTGTAGACTTGAAAATTTTGTTTCCAAATGCAAAGTGATCTGAATGAGGAAAATACCAAAGAAATTAATAATTTCTAGTATAGCTTCAGTTTTGATGCCTGAAATAATAGCATGCATTAGAAAATGGGATGACTGTACTGATACATTTGTTGTCACTCAGCTGCAGCATTTCTGACTGCCATTTCCTAGTTCTCTTAATTCAGCAGAATGTTTACCTCTACAGCAGTTGACAGAATTAAAACACTGTTCCAGATAACTTTTTTTTTGGGGGGGTGTGTAAAAATCTTATTTTAAAACTATTTTTTTCCACATTTGTTCTTTCTTGCATATGAAACAATTTGCAGAGGAGGAAGAGGGAGATAGAGAACTGGCATAAATCAAAAGAAACCTTACAATTCACAGTGTATTAGTTCTTAGTGTATTAGTTTGCAGTGGACCAAGTTATTTATTAAATCCCAATCGATTATGACATAGTTCTACTCAGCTTTTCATTTTAAGTGCAGAGCTGAAGCTTTGTGAAAGAACAAATCCTTTGTGAAAAAAAAAAGAACTATTTAAACAATACAGGGTTTAACAGTAGTTTGGAGACAGGGAACTTTAAAAATACCACAGAAAGCAAACCAGAAGGAACACACTACTGAAACCCAGATCAAAAAAAATACATTAACAAGGGCATTGAAGTGGTTTTCATTCTGGTATGATTACTATTGAGTACCAATAGAAATATGGACTGTGCCAATCTTTTCATAACTCGCTATCAGTGTAGCCTTTGAGGAATAGATTTTGTGGAAAGGAGGGAGGGAAGACACAGGAAGACAGAGGTTGGGTAAAAACTGCAGGGTGAACCAAGCAAGCAGCCAGAGTTGCTTAACACTAACCAAAGGAGTAGAAGAGCATAGGAATATAAAAATAGGTGGAAAGTGAATTCTAAAATGAAAAACCAACAGCCATGATTCTAGATGTAATATATTCTGTATTTCATATAGTGCTATATGAAATGTAATAATGCCTCTGAAATAGCTGAGCTATTGAATTCCTTTTTAAATGTGGCTTTGAGTTGGAAAAATAAAGGAGATGATTAGGAAGTAAGGAAGACCTTTTAAAATTAAGTATTGATTCACTAAGAGAAAAAGTCATTAAAAGAGAATTAAGGTTGCCTGCCAGCAAATATAGAAGTTCCTAGATGAAGATTGACACCTGTGAAAATAGGAAAATACACTCCACAAAATGAAGCAAAAATAGTAAGACACAGAAATATGCAGTTAGAAAAATAGCTCTACACTATTGCTTTGCTTGACCATAAATACAGTGGTTTGGGTTTTCTTGGGGAGGGGAATGTTAATTTTTTTTTTTAACATTGTAATAAAGAATGTTTTAAAAGCACATCAGTCTTTATTCGACACCTAAATTGTGGGAAGGCTAAGAAACATGAGAAGCTTCCAATCTCTGGCATCACCAAGTTCAGAATTTCCTTGGCAATATAGTTAGCCATGGATGCTAGTCAGTCTTACTGTGCACAGCAAGATTTTCTAACCAGTTCTCAGGATTCTGGGCTTTCTAATACTGCAGCTGGTTCATGGCAATGTAGATAGGTTTAAGATTTCTCTCTGAGCTTCTGATCAACAATAAGACCTGCTTTGTGATCAGGGTTATGGATGAGATTACCACTAGCTACTGCTGTGTCCTTTAGCTCAAAGGTAGGATGGTACTGAGGGTGGAGCACAAATTTATTTCCCACAGATATAATAGATATGATTATCTAAGGTAGAACTTCATTGATGCAATCAGATACGATATCCTGAAGGGCACTGTTTTCATGTGAAAAAGCAAGGATATGAAGTCATTTTTTTAAAACCCAAAGATTTTTGTAGCTTGTAAATGGAAGGATGTGCCATTTCCTGTGACTCCACAGGAACAGAATGAGAAGTTAAGTGACTTTTCCAAGGGCAAAAGAGTCCCCAAGGAGCAGAGGGTTGTTCCTCCTAGTGCTGTAATGCTCCATGGTACCTCTTTAAATGTTTTGACATCTAGCAATGAACTGTCTTTTCATCTCTCTGATCTGTGATATAAATACATGCTAGATCACTCCTGGTGATCTTATTTCTTTGGAATCAATACAAGTGGTGTCAGTTTTGGATCTATTACCCAGAGCTCTGAGGCAACAGATATTTCTGAGAGCACAATATAGAGATAACATGAACCTTTCACATTGACCTATTCGGAAGTTGAGCTAGCACAAAGAAGTGATGGATATTTTATTTTTAATTCTCCCAAAGTTTTATGCTGTGAGCAGAACAAGTACTGTTTAAACCTTAATATCATATCAGTGGAGGAAGAGGAAGTGACCACTTCCACTTTCTATAGTCTGCAGGGCTGGGTATAAATGGTGTCATTTTTATTCCCGTTCCTCTATTTTTAGCTAATAAGGTAGGTATAATTCAATAGTACAGAAGATTTTGAACCTTTTTTAATTTGTGTTCACAAAATACTTTGAGATCTTTGAATGAAAGGAGGTATAGAAAGTAAAAATTTACAAAACCAGTTCTTAATGTTCACATAAAATGTTTAACAGGAATATCTACTTTAAAAATCCCATTGTTTAGAATCACTTTATGTGTAGCCATAATAAACACTGTCAGTACCTATGAGAGTAGGTACACAAATTAAAAAGAGGTGCACATGTATACCTGGGTTTGTAATCTATAGATGTGTATAACTCATTTTTGTGGAAATTGTTCTTACTACAGATATGCACACTTTATTTAACAACACAGATGCATTTTATTTCCATTCATTTCCATTTTATCGTATCTTATCAAAACATTCTGCAATTTCTTTCTAAATTTGATTAAGATTTCTCTGTAATAATTGGCTACTGACATTCCACAAATCCCACTGCTCTGTTTCAGTTTGCCTAAGCCACAGAGATGTATAAAGTATTGAAAGGAAAATTGTACTGAGTGGCTTTGGGGAATTTGTGTAAATTCCTTCCTTAGTTCTTTCTTTCCATCCTTCTTCCCTCACTCATTCAAATCATTACATTTCTGTTTCTTTGTAGAACAGCAATACAAAAGCCTGTGTGTGGCAATAAGTTGCCACAGGTATGATGTACTGATGAAAAAAACTCATTCTGCTGAATGTAGACTCTTGTAAGCTCATACTAATACTCAAATAATTATGTGAGAAAATAGATTCTGTATACATGAATGATAAGAATAGGCTGCCAGTTGCATTTTATTTTTCAGTCTATCATAAAGTCACAGCTATTCTTTATATCCCACAAAATACAACAGTGAGAGTTGTCAGTGTCCCATACAGTGTTTTATGCCAGTGAGATACAGCTCTGTATACTTTGAGTATATCGACTCTCTACTGTAACATTGTCTAAGCTGCTGTAAAATTGTGCTGTTGTTCTCCTGGAAGTAGCAAATATGGGGACACAGACATTTAAAAAATAATTTTAGCTGGATTTATTATTTCAGCTGAAATTTCAAAATAATAATGCAGAGCAATCAGATACTTTCTATTTGAATGTACTTAATGTGGGGGGGAAGCATTCTTAAAACAGTTCTAAAACATAGGAATTGAAAATTGCTATTTGTTATGATGCAGTTATTACATAATTTTGTTCTAAATATTTTATTTCACAATATAGTCTAAGGCACAAAGATAAATATTTACTATATTACCCAAGAGATGCATAGGTAGTGAATATTACTAGTGTATTCTTCATCTAAGTTATCAGTCCAGCTGAACATTAGAGAAAAATTGTAAAGCAGAACTTGTTGCAGAAGTTTAAAGTTCAGGGGTTTGAATCAGATTTCCCATACAAAGTGGAAATTCAGGTATTTTGTTGTTGCAGGAAGTTGTTTGGAGTAACTGAAGTAAAACAGTAAGAAAACTTAGTACAACGAGAAAACTGTAGAACACAAACCACATAAAAATAATTTGCTTTCCAATGATTTTATGTGTAATTATATGACATATAATGTTATACACATATATGTATTATATTTTTATATTAAAAATATGAAATCCTGACACGGGCTGGTAGGGTGTTATGTTTTTCATGATACCAAAATGCATCCCCTATTTCAGATCTCTAAAAGATTCAGGAATCAAGATTTTATTGCTTTAGACTTAGTGTTTCCAGGACTCTTACAAATTTCATTGTGATTGTTGAATCCAAAGCATCTTAATAAAGTTCAGAGTTGAGCTTCATTGTTCAATTCCTTGATGAAAACAAATCAAAAGGAATGCAACTCTCATATTTAGGGTGCAAAAAAGGGTACTGATCAGCTTTCAGTGATAGCTAAATAAATGACAGAAATGATTAAACACATTGAAACATTTATACCTCTTTGTGGTGGCCCATGCTTGTTTCTCTGCCATGGTGGGAGGCATTATGTGCGTAGCTGGGATGAAATGAAGTGACTCCCACGTTTTAATATGGGGAGTTAGAAATGTATGACAACACCTGCCCCATTTGGTGGTGGTGTGACACAATTTCTGCTGCCAGGGAGCTGCTGGGAGTTGGGGAAGGGGTGGTACTATTCTCAGTGTGAGCACTTGAAAAAAGTCAGAAGGAGCATTCCCCCCAGTAAGTCGACAATTCCAAGCCTGGAGTTCCTCAGAGCTGTCAGGATATGTAAAACATATGTTTAATCTTAGGGAGATGTGGCGTTATCAGCCAAGCAATTGATTCCCAAAACCAACCTGCTGCAAATCTTCAAATCAGAAGAGGTTTATGCCTGTTAGGGATGAATGAGATTCCACTGTGTGAAGTAGAGGAAGGGGAAGCAGCTTGTAAATGTAGTGGAAATTGGCTTTTCTGAAAAGAACGATTTTTTTTTTTTTCCCCTAAAATCAAAATAGAGAAACCACAAAAGTTCCTGCCATAGAAATGCCCTCCTGTTACAGTAAAGGTTGTCACATTGTAGCCTGGTTTTTGTGCATCAGGATAATGTNACCAATGGAAAAGCTAGTGGCTCCTCTTTCATTTAAATGAATATCTTCTACCCCTTTAAAAAAAAAAAAGAGGGGGAAAAAAACCATTAAAGCTAACATTTTAGCAAAAGAGTAAATTTTAATAAAGCTGAGTAACTCTTTGTTAAGGGGGTGAAGGTGGGGAAGGAAATGCAAGGATTATGGGGTGGTGAATTCTAATTGGGACGTAAATCATGTTTGTGTTATCTGTGGAGACTGGACTCTGTTTGTTAATTGGCATGCTGAGATCATTTTGAAATGGTTGATATAACACCGTGGTCCATTGAACAGGAAGCTCTGCTGTTTTCACAGTTTGATAATCAATGCATCACTGCACACAATTCCTTTCCAATGGGTGTTTGTTTGTCCTGTTTGCTTAATTGAACAGCTGCAATTACTGTTACATACAACTGAATGTTAATTCATGGAAGAAGAGAATTTTGCTTCTTTGTTATAATTTCATGTATAAATTCGAAACCTTTGCAGCATTGTGTTAATTGAGTGCACAAATTCATAGATTTAATCAACCAGACCTGAGAAATCATATTTTGTACCAAAAAGAATTGTTTATTAGCTGAGTTTTTCTCTTTAAATTCAGCATCGCTTTATTAATACATGGAAACCTCATTCATTAGAGCTATTGCTATTTGGAAACTTGAGGAAGAATACAGCATTGTAAAAATCCTTACCTTGCTGAACGCAGTTCATTGCTTTCTCCTGATCTCTGGGACAAACTTTAACAAGTATGAGTTTGCTGAGATAAATTATGCTTAACAACGCACTGAAATATTCCCTACATCTTTAACTGCTTACCTGGATGTACAGCATGATAGTACCCTTTCAGCTGTTGCTAAATTTTGCAAAATGCTGTTTATGGTGCTATAGCAGTCGAATTAGAGCGTGAGTTTGTGTTTCAGGGTGGTTATGCTGCCTACCGGTATGCCCAGCCTGCCACTGCCACTGCAGCTGCCTACAGTGACAGGTAAGACCTCACTTACTACTCATCAATATTTGACCAGTGGAAGTTGAAGATTAATCTATAAATTTGCCTTGTTGAAGTCTCATAACTGTCTTGTTGCTCTGCAGATAATTGTGATCTCTAAAGCAGGCTGTTTTATTATAATCCATGAATAGCCATAAATTGAGAGATTTTAGGCCTTAATTGAGAATCAGGCATGAGATGTGCACATTCCCAAGCTGTAGATCATCCAGTTAAAGTCTGTGACCCTTGTACAATGTAGATAAATATATGTACAGCTTCATGATGGTCTGCTACTAAAGATCATTATTCCTCTTAGGAGTATTATTTCAGTTGATTTAGAACCTGAACCTACTGAATGCCCTCAATTCACATTGGCAGTGTTTTAGTCAGTGGAAATTGAGAATGAATTGTATCTAAACTAGAACTATCAAAGACAAAACAGCATTTCCAGTCATTTGATTTTTTGAAATAGTAAGAAAAAATAATAAAAATCAGTTCTTTTCTCCTTTTTTTTCTCCTCAAATTGTAAACCAGATTTGGTGGTAATAATACAATGAATGAAAGATATTATTACAATCTGCATAAGAGAAACGTGCAAAGACTTATCTTAGATAAACTAAAAGTGATGTTCACATAAATTAACTCATCATCTTGCAAAATGAAAATTGGGAGCCCTTTGAAGTCAATGTCTAAATTGCTATTGACTTCAGTAGGAGTAGGATTTTGTCAAATAGCATAAAATTAAGTCTTTGCAGTGTGTGAACATGATTTTTTAATGGAAAGAAAGAATATCCGATGTTTTCTTCAGAAACTGTACCCTTTAGAAATCTATGTTATCTTTTGCACTTTTCAAGTTCTTGAAGAGTGTTCAGCCATAAAGAGAGGATGTATATTGTGAAAGGCAGGTACACGCATATATTTTGCTTCACAGTAGCAGTGAAAAGTGAGGTCACACTTCTCAATTCCCAATAAAAGAAAATTTTCCCTTGGAATCGTGGAGATAATTTCTTCAGTCTTCAATATGTATTGAAAAATTCCTTAGATGCTAAATTAGACACTGTCTTACATGTTTGTTTCTTAAAGAAATCAACAGATTGAGAAAATTCAGTGAACTGTTTATTAAATTGAAGTGCTGTTCATGGATTCTGTATTTTTAGAACAAAGTACCATGGTATGAATGTTACAATGCTATGCATGCATATTTGCCTTTCAAATGCTTATTCTGGGTAATGAGGATATATTTTTTTAAAGTTATGTGAATAAAATAATTTGCATGTGTGGCTGAGGCATGCTGTGTCAGACAGGTAAGCAAGTTACTTTCTATTGATTTTGGATCAGTAATATCAAATAGATATGTGCTGTATGCACCCTGTTCACGATGTACTGTTTCTACTTAGGGTAACCTACAAAGGTGAAGTGCTACTCAGTAGTTTCATTTCATTTCCACAAAGGTGTGTTAGCATGTTGCAGCTCTAGTATTTTTCTGTGAGCTTGTAATAGAAGACAATTCCTGCTTCTAAAAACTTACTAAACTGGAAGGGCAAAATTATAAACAACCTGTGGTTAGTCATTTTTTGCCAGATATCGCTCAGATGTCCCCGGGTCATTTTATAGGGTGTTTATTCCTATGACTAAATGAAGTTCTGATTTCTAAATGCTTTAATTCTGAATTAATGTACCTTCTCATAAAGAGAATCAAATACTGCAATATAAAGCATCATTTGGTCACGTGTTCTGCCATGGGTAGAGAGTCAACATCACTAAGAGTTATACTGACAATAAAGTAAAGGACTTGTCAAAGACAACAGTGCTCTTAACTGCTGTAAAGGAAGATGGCATCAGTAGTAATGCAGCTGCTACAACCCTTAATTATTTTTTTTTAAATGTCTAATTTTCAGACACACTTTATGTATAATTAGAATTGTAATAACCTGTCTTTGCTTGCATAATTTTAAATATCTTAAATGAATTTTGTATCTTTTGGATTTTTTTTTCTTTAATTTAGCTTCTCTTTTTAAATGTGTTTAACCCTCATCTTCAATCTGCTTCCCCCAAATGAATATGGTTTCTTGTCTTAATTACCAATATTGTAACTGAATTTCTTTATGGGAGAGTCCTAAAAGTAGCATAGAAAACAAAAATAACAATCTGCTCAAACATGTCTTTTGCATATGGAAAACTATGTGCAAACATGGATACCTCTTATTGCTTCCAACTACAGTTTGCTTAAATTGATTAACTTCTCATTCATTTTTAAATTAATTTAATTTAGCAACTTTTGTGAATTATTAATATTTACAGTGCTGAAATAGTTCAGTACAACTGCTCGTATCTTTTCTTCTCAATGTAATAATCATCTGCTGTCCTCTGACAGTATTGAAGATTTCATATCTCCGCATATACTTAATTTAGTTTTGAGCCCCCATTTAATTTAATGACACATTAAATATATTTATACTTATATGTTTATGTGAAAACAATGCCCAGAAAAATGAAGTGAGGACCAGTGAGTATGTACTATTGAAGCAGTGACATATCATGGAAAGAGTACTTCATGTTAATTTTAAAAAGAACAACAGCTTTATGTTTTTGATCATAGCTCACACACATGATGGATGGCAATGTTCCATATTTGACATTCTTCCTAAGTCAGGAGGTGGAAAGAGGAAATCTTTAGATTGGAGACATGTTTTGGTACATTAAAAATAAAGGTTAACAGAAAGATTTGGAACTCCAGAATCAATACCCCAAGTCAATGGATAATGATCACCGTAAGAGAGCTCTATTGCAAAGATATGCAATGGTATCCCTGTTTGTCACAGCTGGAAATAGTGCTGGAAATGGGCAAAGAACAATTATACAGGGGAGAGTCAAGGGGCAGGGAAATCTCATGAAATAAATCACTGCAAAACCCTAAGTATCAGTTAGGACAAATTATGTACTCATAAAATTAATTAGTTTTATAATGGAGGTAGAACTTGCAGATTTATCCAGTCATTTCTTAGGTCTGTAAACCAAAACCAACAAAACAAACAAGCAAACAGGTGCATTTTATTTTTATTTATGGAACTATTTAATCACTGAATATAACTGTAAAAAATTTAGAATTGGATTTTTATACTGTGATCTATCATCATGCTAAATTGCACTTAAAGATTTGAAGCTCTTTGCAAAAATGGTTCAAAAAAGTCATGTTTAACTTTGCAATATTGAAAATATTTCTGCTATGTTTTTCAATTCTTACAACTGGTAACAGAGAGCCTACTGGTCTATAAAAGTTCTTCATCATTCTGGAGTTTTGCCTGCCAAACTCCAGAAGTGTTCGGAAAAAATAATTGTAAGGACGTGTAAAAGACACTAAATCAGAGGGCAATAAAATGTTTGTACAGCTTTTATTCACCTTTCATGCAATTTTTTTTTTAAAATATAACTAAAAAGAATAGCTGTTAGATTTCTGTCCGTATCTAAAGTTAGAGAAACTAGCAAAACCATCAAGTTTTATATTTATGAGGTAGAAAAAGTCAAAGCATGGCAGTGGGGCGTATTGTCATTTTGTCATTGCATGTTCACTTGATGTTGCTAGTATGTCTGTAATGCTGTATTGGATTTGACAGATCCATCACATAGCTCAGTGAATGGCTTGCTTGAATTAAGCCTATGGGCAGATTTATTCACATTGATTGGCTATTGGTTTTGTGTTTTATGATTTGGTTATTGCATCTTTGATCGGAGTAAGAAAAATGTTCCTCTCTTACATATTACTTTTGTCAGCAATATTTATGAAAGTGTGTATCATAGTGTAATGAAACAAGAGCCCAGTAATATTACAGCTGCCTTGTCTGAAAGGCACTCATTTCACGTGTACTGCTTGCTAACCCTGTTAGACTTAATGATAATTATGTGTGTTTATATATGTACGATTCTGTATTCACATATATATACACACATTTCCCCATCCATCACCCACCCACAAACACACACATGCACACATCCCTGCACACACAAAGATGTACAGAGGCATTTTGCTCTCAGTGTAATTCCCTTTTTCTAATACTGTGCTAAATTTAAACCTTACAACAAACAAGGGGAAGATTCCCACTGACTTCTCTGCTGTCTGGATTAGATCCCTCATTACTGGAAGCTGACCACTTTTCACTCTTCTTTTTTGAAAGCAAAGAAGGCATATTCAAAAACATTTTGCACATAACACTTTGTAGTATAAAATATATATTTTCTTTTTTTTTTTAGTCTATCCGTTTGTGTTACATGTTCTGTGGTCATACTTAGAATTTTGTATGAAATTTGAGACAGGAGATTTTGGCATATGGAAGTTGTGTATCTTCCAGATCTGAAATTTTTCTCCCAGTAATATCTTGATATTCTAATAGTTTACATTTTCAACATGCCTATATTTTCCAGTTCTCTTTGGGCAAGTCATAGAGAGTCATACTTGATATATTTTTGGTCAGATTACCCCAAAATAGAATAGGTACTGATTCAATTTAATTGGAAACATGTTCATTGATGAATGAAAAATTTGAATGAAGATTGAAAATACATACAATGTAAAATATGAGCTGCTCCAAATTGAGGTGATTTTTTTGTATATTGCAGACTTTAAATATCTTCTATTTTCTGAATAAACCTACAAAAACCGCTATAGTTTTATTATAATTACTTTCTCTTGAGGATCTAACTAGTGATATATACTAAAAATTAGGGGTTGGAGAGCATATAAAATATAATAGCATGTTCAGTCAGAAATTAATTTTCCATTAAATAATTTCATAGAAGGATAAATATTTTAAAGTGTAGCACTTCATTCCTTTCATGATCACTAAGATTTAAGAAAGAGACGTATCATACACAGTTTTAATTTCAAAAGAAATCGGGTTCGAAGAGGAAAAATAATAGAATATAGCAATAACTTTACTCACATTTTAAATTTTGCTATTCAAGTTGAATCTTAAAAAATGGGAAAGTTTGGGGGACAAGATGATACAGAAGGAAGAATTGTAAAGTCCATAACCTGAGCTCCTGAAATTTTGAGAATGAGAAGGATCAGTTAGTATCTTGACAAGGTACAAGGGTTGTGTTTAGCTTTTGTAACAGTAATAACATATATTTAACACTTCTTCAAACATTTACGTTTGATGTGATGATGTTTGCTTGGTCTAGGGGTTTTTTCCTGGTTATCCTGTATGGTAGCTAAACTTGTTTATTCCCTAATACTTCACATCAGACTAAAATAATTCTTGTTGCTATTACAGAGAGGTAATGAAGTCAGGTATCTACCTATTAGGCTTGTATGTCTTATGTCTGTATCTGATCTGTGGCAAACTAGAGGGTCACTGGCATAATTTTAATATTTCATAATCCATATTCATCATTCAGATTACAGTTTTGGGAATGGCTGGAGTATATGACTTGTGTTATAGCTATAACGATACCTTTTAGGGAAGGAATTGGGAAGTAAAGTGGATGAATATGAATAAAGAGAATATAACAGGGAAAAAAAATAATCAAAGAGTTTAAAATACTATGAACAGAATCTGGTGTAGAGTGATTTGAAAGGCATTTCCTGAAATAAAAATGTATTGCATAGGGAACTTTCTAATGATTGAAACATGGTTCATTCTAAAATATTGTAGGTATACTGCTTTTTGGGGAGACCCAAGGAGTCATATTAATGTAGAAAAACATGGCAAACTAGAATTTCAGAAAAAGATAATCTCCTACCAAGTCTAGAAAGCTACTTTATATACTCCGATGTTTTAAAACTTTCCTCTAATTTTTGGTAAAATCAGCATGTTTTCTGATACTTGGAAGGTTGTGCGTAATCTCAGTATTCGTGTAATATCCATGTAGCTATTGAACTGCTCCACTAGTTCAAATCCGAGGTAACACTGTAGTGAAAAAGCTTAGATTCCTGGCCCAGAGTGATGGTAAACATCAGATATGAAACTTCCAGCCTGTCAGAGCTTGTATTCTTCATACTCTGCCTCTACTTCTCCTTCCTGTAATTTCCATTCTCCTTCGCTGTAGTATCAAGGGATATTTTAACAACCTCCATAGACGAGGACAGCCTTGGCTATTACTGTAAAATCTGCTTTGACATCCATGCTGGAAATCATGAAGAAAAACTGAGAGAGAAGGTAGATGAACACCAGAGTCCAGGTTTCCATAACTGGCTCCTAAAGTGCTGCAAGGTTAAGGATGCTGAGTACTTTTGCTGCCAGTTTCTTCTTTAACATAGTGGAAGTTAGTAAATGCTTCTAATTTTTTTTAAAAAATCAGTGCACCTAGTCTGTCATTTTTTTACAACTTTAATACCCTTTTTTCTTTCTGTTTACTGCATCTAGCTGGTATCAGGTTATATCACATGAATTATAACTTGGGAGTTTCTTACTGTAAAATAAAAATTCATAGTAAATAACCGTAATTATAAATATATTCCTTTGATGCATTTTCATGCATGTTTTTCCTCTAAAAAGAAGTAGAAAAAAAGGATTGCTTCACATTTTTAAAATAGGAATTATCTCTTTAATATGAGGCTCTTCGCTTTTAGAGGGTATTGAAAGAAAGTGTGACTTGAGCATTTTTACGTGTGTTGAATTCAGCAGACTGGATAAATATGGAGTTGGGGACTTAGTAAAACATTGATTCCTAATCCGACAGACCAAAACTGTTACAGTCTACTGGGTCAGTGCCTGTGACACGATAGACCATAGCAATTCCTTTGGACATGTCAGTCTTTAATTATACCCTTCTTAGTTTTCAGATCATTGACTTGATAGACCGCAAAGAGGCAGAGTAGAACATGCTAGAAGTATTCTCAACCTGAGAACTTCCACTGTGAGCACTTTAAAAAAAGAAAGAATTAAGACCATTGTGAAAGTGTCAGGGAGAAGATGAAGGAATGAAATTACATTAATAAAATACTCTGGAATGAGTTGGGTATAGTCTATATGGATTTGCAGTGTCTTTTAGGCAAGCTGAGGCAGTATTAGAACAAACAAAATAACCATGTAGATTAAATTAATCAAGAAAGAGGCAATTTACACTTTTGTGTTTTTACTGTAACAATTCCCATGTCAGAGGAGTCTAAAGCATTTGATTAGGCATTTAAATAGTACTTTATTTTTTTTTCACCTTTGGGCTTGTCAAGTATCTAATAGTAGGCACACATCCGTGGCAAAACCAGTGTGTAAGAATACTGCACAGCAGGATCAGGAGTAGAAAGCTTACCCATATATCCTAAAGAACACTTTTTTTTTTAATGAAAACTGCCCTAGGATGTTTCATATACATGCAAAAAAAAAATTAAAGTTTTGTTTAAACCAAATATGTGCCAGTCTCTGAAGTCTGTTTTGTTTTTCTTGAATGAATTCTTAAATAATCCTAGCAAGGTCTTCATATATATGATATTTTAGTTATAATATGAAAATATTATGTTGTAAAGTAATTTGTAAAGTCCTTCAAACATTAAAATAACCTAAAAGGAAAAAACTGTTGTTATTGATAAAGAAGTTTTATAACCTCTGTGTATTAGCAAACTTTATTGTGGGTAAAATGCTGGTTACTGTTAAACCATAATAATCATTATGAAATCAGAAACAAATATACAGTATGCTTTAATGACACATTGTTTTAAAGGTTACATGATATACATAAGGAATAAATCCCCCAACAAAATAGATACACATTTTGTTATTCTTTTACTGGATAAAATACTGATTCTTTAGACAAAGCTGACTTCAAAATGCTGTAGGTTGCCCTAAAAGAAGTAAAAAATATGTCCAAAATATATTAATTTTTTAAAAATTCAAATACAATTGCTAAAACTTAAAAAATAGGCTTAATTTCACATTCCTGTGTCATACTGACATCAGCTTACATTGCTGGCATGGAGCACTTCTGAATAAAGTTGCTGGATTTCTTCTGTGAGGATTTTGTTTAGGTGTGTAGACCATGTTAATCACAGGAAAAGGCAAATAATCTTAGAATAGTTATGCCACTGTCATAAAGTAACATGTAGATTTAAAATGCAGGTGACAGGGCCACAGATTTTTTTCCCCTGGTTGTGATGTAAAACATTGTCCATGTTGTGGCAATATATGAAAAATCAACATTTTTTTGCAACAACTATACTAAGTTGCCCAACAGCCATAGTAAGTCCCAAAGTATAGCCCCAATTTGCTAGAAATGTTCTTTATGCAGCCTGTGAGGGGCAGTGAGAGCAGAGAGGAGGGGAGTTCATACACAAGACATTGCCGTGGAAGAGTTATCTCTATGCTGTGAGCAGTATGGACACCTTGTCGTGTCCCTAACATGCTTTACAGTATTAATATTGGGCTTTGCTAAAAGGCCTCTCTCTCTCATAGCATTTGAATGAGTTAGTTAGTTCAATAGACAGGCTGAGAAAGATGCCTGTCTGCCTGCTGGAGAAAATCTGGCATAAGCATACAAATTAGCAGAAACCATCTTTTGTTCACCATTTTTCTCTTTAGTTTTTGTTGTGTTTTTTTTTTTTCTCTGAGTAAATAGAATAAAATAGGCATGTCACCACTCCCAGAAATGCACATTTCAACTAGTGTCCAGAAGAATCAGAGATTTCTTCTTTTTATTTTTCCCTTTCTTTGTTCTTGAAGGTATGCTTTTCACAATTTCAAAAGTGCTTTTTGGTATTAAAATGAATTATTCCTATTCAAGAAGTGGTCTCACTGGTGGCAGGGTAAAATTTAATGAGAGGACTTTCTTAACTTTTCTGTCTCCAGCTGTCTTTGGCAGTCTGAGTTATGTTAGAGACATCTTGTCGTTGGCTGAATGACACTGAAACATCCTGTATTGAGCACAAAGACAACACAGATGCAAAGCCAGGATAAGTGCCTATCCTGGCAGTCGAATTAAGGGCTTGGTTAACCCACCTGGAAATGGATGTCTTGTGCCACCCTGGGGCCTGTGAAGCCCCTGTATGGGGAGAGAGACCAGATCTTCTGCAGTGGCAACTGAGTCCAGGCAGGTGGACAAGCTGCCTCTGCTTGGGCAATCAAGATGAGCTTTAGTGTTTTCTGAGAGGTAATATTTACAGAAGTAGCTCCATAGTTTCTTTCGATGCAGTATTTTACTCCATACACTTCCAAGTACTTCCTCAAAATTTCAGTAAAGAGCATTTAATGACATGGTCAGGCATGATGAGGGTGGGAGATGCATTACCTTTTGCAATGGAAGCAGAATACCTAAGTGCCAATAGAATATCTGCATCTTCCTCTTTGTCTTGCCAGCATTAATCGTATTTAGGTTAAGCAAGCAATTCTGCAGAAAAAAAGACCCTGGCATGGAAGAAATTAGTCTAAAAGTAAAATACACTGGCCTAATGCACATCAGGTTGACCAAGTTACTGTTAGTGTTGTTAAAGCTTGATACCACATGAATACTATCTGTTTATAGTTTTCTTCATTTAATATATCTTATAGGTATGGATGTAAAGTGGTTCAGTTGCTCTTGCATTGTGATTTAAATGCTCTGAGTATGATAACACATTTTGATCTTACAGTAATGGGAATATAAAGCATGATAATAGCAAAATCAACCTTCTTATTATAGCTATGATACTAATATCAAAAAGTTTAAATTCTTTGACAGCCTTGATAGTTAGGGCTATGGAAGGAGGGAGCTGGGGAGGGCTTCATAAAATTGTTTTAGAGGGAAACTCTGAATCTTTCTCCATATTGAATATTACAGAAACCATTCAAGCAGCCAGCTGTCACCTATGTTATAATTCATAGTGGAAAAGTTCTCTATGATAGGTCCTAACAAGAGCAATGAAGCCTTAAAGTTAGAGCATGAAGGAAAAGGAAAGTGTCTTCAATAATGGAGAAATGTATGGATCTACCAGATATAACACATCTGGGAAGAATCATTCCTATACTAGATAGCACCAGAGATCCTTGGAGAATGCAATTTAGAGTAGGTCCAGCAAATACAGTGG
Organism: Zapornia atra; assembly: GCA_013400835.1. NCBI lineage: Eukaryota > Metazoa > Chordata > Aves > Gruiformes > Rallidae > Zapornia > Zapornia atra. The sequence continues at coordinate 56,120 of VZTU01015533.1, forward strand.
TTAGGCTGTATCAGTTTTACAGGTTGAGTTTCTGACCTATGAAATCTAAATGCTGACTCTGTAAATCCCGTGGTGGTCCTACCAGAAAAAGTCAATGGATTTGCATATAGCTTACATCTTCCCACTGTAACTTCAGTACTATGCTTGCCTTCATCTTAATTTCCTGTGTTCTGGGGCTCTACACTGTTTTCAGCAGTTGCTGTATTTTCGGGGGACTGCACCTCTGTGTTAAGCAAAGCTGGCTAGTTTTGTGAAGTTAGCAAGCAAATTCCAAGAACACTGTTGTATGAAACATATTCTACTGTATGTCATTGGATTCTAATTTATTTTTTGTTTCAGATTTCCTAGGGTTAGTGTGATTATTTTTAGGGAAGTCCTGATTTCTTAAAATCCCACTTCTATTACGGCTTATGCTTTATGGAAGCTCTGTGTGGCCAAGAAGAGGGACTAAAAACTTTTGGGAGTGCTAGATGAAAGGATATGTGTGTTCTTAATCACATTCTGTGTAAAATGTAGAGTGTGTTGAAAAGTCCAACTGGCCCCCAGACTCCTAGGGAGAGGGCAGGACATGAACAACATTTAATAGTTTGTCCTATGTGTCCTGCTTGCCAAAGTTCTTATGCCTGCATTGACCTACATGTATGAACTTCCCAGGCATTAGCTGTGAAGGTGTTTGTACATCTGAAGAGTAGAAGGGCCAAGCACTGGGAGGGAAACTGGTACTAGGTTGATGCTTTTTGCTTTGTTAGGAGTATGCAGTAGAGAAGACAAAGGAAGGAGAGCAAGTGCTTTCCCAGGGTGAGGTGACTAGATGGAAACTTTCAGGGGGAACACTCTGAGTGACAATCAGTCCTGAATATAGGTTGGCATTGTGCTTTGTGATGGTTAGATCCCTGGAGTCATAGAAAAAGCACATCTGAGGCTCATTCTCTGACTTTTCCAATCATCCACTTCTAGGTTCTGACTTTTTCAACTAAAAGTGAAGTAGCCAAATCGTGTACGGGTCAGGCAAGATCAGTGGTTAGGGCTGCACTGTGTACCAATCTTGGTTATAAGTTTTTGCTCTTTCTGAGCTCCATTCTACTTTAAGTTGCCACTGAGCTTTAAAATAAGGCCTTTTTAGTGTAGAAAATGTGATAGAAGTTGTTTATGTGTAACTGAATTATCAGCAGTTCAGCATTTAAGAAAACTTTCACTGACTTTTCTCAGCAAGGAGAAAACATTCCACATGTGAGGAAGCCTAAAGTTCAGTATTGCATCAGTGATGGTATAAACCAGAATTCTCCTCTCTGTTCTAGTATCTATTTGACAGTCTACTAGCTGAGATCATTGGTGTTAGTGTTTACAAGGATGGGAAAAACGAAGGCAATTTTGGAAAAGTTTGAGGGAAATTAAATAGAAATGCTGTTAATAATCTTATATTTTTCCTGCTGGAGCATGTAAAGTACATGTACACTGAAAGCTAAGCAACCTCACAGGAATATCAGCTTCTCAAACTCTCAGTATATGTACATTAAAAGAGAGTGAAGACTATTTAAACATGCTTACAGAAAATACTTCTGTACCAATAACAGCTAAAAATACTACATAGTAATTGCAAATTGTTAGCTTAGGTCTGCTAAATTTCACTGTGCTTTAGAATGAACGTATAGAAGCTTTTTTTCTTTACAACTTCAGCACAGTTCAGGTGACTTATCAGGAGCAAGACAACTCTTCTAGAAAATAGCTAGATGCAACTCTTTGGTAAGGGAAAGTTCTGACAAAATATATTTCTGAAAAATCTTAGGCCTCTTAATTAACTTGAGGTAGCAAAAAAACATACTAAAGAAATTTGGCTATGGCATAAAAAAATTAAATTAAATTAAACAAAATTGCACAGTCCAGAAGGCTTAATTTCTGTGAGTACGTAACATTTACTGAAGTAATTGTAATTAGTAATATTTTTCACTAAATAGTATATGTAATGAAAAACTTAGTAAAGCTTCACTTAAATTCCTGTTCTTCACTTGATTAAATATTTTGGCTTAATACTTTATTATCTAGGTATTTCAATTCAGTGTTCTGCTTTAAATCTAGAATGGGAAACTTTTAGTCAAGTGATGAGCCTGAAAATATTTTGAAAGAGCCTCAAATCACTTGCTATTACTTTGATGTCCTCTCCCTGTGTTTCTGTCTGAGCTCAGGAAATACATCGGATATGTAAATGTTTTTTTCCCAACTTTAAAAGTATCTTTTTAACTATATTGGTTAAAAATCTGCAGTAGTTTTCAGTTTACTTGAAGAAATAAGATATTGATATATAGGACTGAGAGAAGTAGTCATATACAGAAGTGTTTGCCCTTGGGAAGAAATACCTGCTCAGATGGAACCAAGACATTTTGCATCCTAGAAGTACATTTTCATGACCCACACTATCTGGGTTTCCATCACAGAGCTCAGGCTGCCAAAGCATGCTAGTCCATCACTTCAAGGGGCTGTACTTAGCCCAGGTGGGAGTATCTGACAAGTGTAATATATGCAACTCTACTTTCAGATCAGTGTATTTGTCATGGACTCTCAATTTGTTTTTCTGTTTATCTCCTTTATAACCAGTAGCAATTAAAAAAAAAAAAAATTGAAGGGAAAAAAGTTTTCTGGATTTTAAATGTGTGTTCTTGTACATTTGAGCTATAAAACAATAACCAGCAAAATTTTGTTCAATACTTTCACTGTCAATACCCAAATTAAATTGATGGTAGCAATTGTGTATCTTAATAATTGAATAGGGCTCACTGTACAATAAAGTTAGGTCTGCCTACATTTCTTGTACCTTTTTGAGTCAATAAAAAGTGTAGAAGTGATAAGGAACATTAAGACAACCTAAAATGCATCATGAATTTTCACTATAGCTTACTTGCGAATTCTTTAAGCCTTGTACCCTCAGTAGCTAGTGTGTACAACTGGGCTCTGAAGGGAACAGCCCTACGTTTGCAAAGGACTGAGTTAGGTGAGCTGCCCTTTTCAAGGTCTGGGACTTTAATACAGAGACAACAAGATGCACCACAGTGTCAGTTTAACTCAGAATGACTCCATCTGCAAGCTGTGGGATTGTTCACAGTAAAGAGTAATGCTTGCTTTGGACATGGGGTGTGACATGCGTGTATCATGACACCTCCGATTATCAGTTCTCCCTCTAAATCAGTGTAAATGATAGTATAGAATTCAACTAAATAAAACCCTGCCAGTTTAACGACATTAACCCCATCAAACATCTAAAGAATTGCTTGTAATTGTTACAAATAACACCTAATTAGATACAAAAAATTGAACTGGCTTGTTTGAACTCCAGCATGTAGTCTTCCCTTTCATTATTACAGTTGCAATGCTGGCCAATATGTAACTTTCTCCTTAGTTTTAGAATTGATCTATGGAGTTGTGAAATTAATTTTAAAAAAACAAAACACAGGGAAAATAGCATGTGCCTGTATAAACTGAATCAGTATGACAAGGAATGATTATGGTAGATGTTTTAAATAGGTAGCACTTTGGGTTTGTTTTTTTTTTTTACCAGTTAATTAGTAAAGAGTTGGTAATAAAAAGTAAGATTTCAGAGTAGTTTCAATAACATCTGTGGCTCCAAAAGACAAATAGCAGTTTGTGTTCTGGGGTCTTTCTGTAAATAACTAAAACAGCATATTGTTCTTACAGGTAATTCTGTACTTTGGCACCTGAAGACAGAGTGTCTGTGTCTCAATGTTCATAACAACAAAAGGTTTTGAATGAAGAAAAGGAGTTTCTCGGCTAGCCACTCCTGAAGCAGTTTTTAGGAAAAGTGATCTTTTCATTTAGATGAGAGGGCAGTTTAATAGCTTCCTAGAAATCAATAAGGAGGATTTTCTGTTCAAACAGTAGCTGGTAAGTCTGCATTGCTACTGGCTGAATACCTTTTAGGCAAACATCTAACTGTTCCTTTACATATAATTATCACAAGAGGTGATAATAAAAGAGGTGATAGCAGTAAAAACAGTGACAAGTTATACTACCTATGAAATACAGAGTAGTTCTGTATTTATAAAGTTAAATTTATGCCCCTGTATTTTTTTAGATTGATCTCTGTAGCATTACATGCAAGATTGATCTTATTAGCTTGGGAGATTGCTGCAGATGACAAAATACAAAGCAAAACTACCAACCTGTGCATCCAGTTGAAAGTGAAAGAACATACAGTTAGATCACTAGGTTTGTTCATACCAAAAGGCAGGTGCTGGTGTCTCGGGGATAGGGCAGATGCAATGACCAGACACTACTTTTGATCTTACTCAATCCTGTCCCTATAGCATGGATTACAGATTCCTTGTTTGTTGTGTTTTTTTTCCCAAAATGTGAACCTCTAAGTAACAAGGTTCACAGATTTCTAAAGGAGAATTTCAAATCTCTTGAATACATTACAGGTGAAGTAATAGAAAGAGATTTTGTTCTCTCGGGGTTTAACTCTTCTGTTACCCCTAAGGGAAGTTTGCTCCCAAGCTGAATAGTTTTCAATAGGATCTTCAGAATACTCGGTGCTTGGCAGAGCTTTCATCATCTTGCAGAACTCAAATTTTAAAGGTAGTCCTCAGTACAAGGTAGAACACGTTCCTTCTAGCTCCTGTTTGGTAGACTCTTGCATTAAAGCTGTGCAAAACAGAAAAACTCAGCTTTTCCCCACACCTGGCAGCACAGGGTGGAGGAATTACATACAATTTGGAGTGAAACAGAACCCAAGTGTTAACACTTCACCCAGGCTCTTTGTTAATCACACACAACACAAAAATCATTCAAGGAAGCTATGTATATACATATAAAGGAATCGTTTGATGCTAATCCTTACACATGGTTTCCAGCAACCCAAATCCTGTTTGCTTTGACTTCAGAAAGGACAAATCAGGATTTGTGCTGTAGTGAAGTTTTCTGCATTTTGAAATACTAGTATATTTAGCATTTATCTTTTTATGTTACCTGGTTTAAAAAAGAATTTTGCAAGAGAAGGTTTATATTAAATTACTCATATCTCTAGCTTATTCTCCTAAGATTCTGCAAAAGACTTTTGTATGTATTTGGATGACAGTATATGAGAATATACTATGTCATTTTTTTTAATAAATAGCAGAAAATTTGTTTTCTGATTGCAATCATATTAGACATATAAAAGTAAACTATTTTACTTTTGCTATCCTCCTTTCAGATGCACGAAGTAAATTGCAATTATTTTTTTCAAAAACTTTTAACATATTTTGCAGTAGTGCCCTTTACTATCTATAGCAATATAAATATTGTTTCATTTTTATTAGACTTCATAAATATATTGACATATCTGTAACACTAAACATGAAGCTTCCAATGCAAGAGTTTGTACATAGTCCATATCCAAATGTCACCATTATTTCATTTAAAAGATCCCAGCATGTCTACCTCATGATCCTTATAAACTCTATAGTACTGAAATACGTCAACACTTTTTCTTGCTACATTCATTAAAATTAAGCACCCTTACCCTACCCCATCTGTAAACATCAAGTCAATTGGCAGCTAGCACATTTCCCAGTCAGCAAGCAGTATTGTGAATTTTATCTTCTCTTGCAGAAATCAATTCGTCTTCGTTGCAGCAGATGAAATTTCTTGTAACACCTCTGCAGGTAACAATCATTGATACTTCTTGATGCATCCATCCAGGTCTCAATATCCTTTTTCACATGCTGCATTTAATCGTAAGAGAAACCATAGGAAAGTCCATAGTGTAAATCTTTGGAACAGTTTAATTAATTTATAGCTTGAGCCTATAGGTTCTGCCATATAAAAGACATTAGGTTATTTTGCTGACTTTGGTGTTTTACTTCCAGTTTAAATATCATATGGCCTAGCAAAGTAAGGATATGTAAAACCTCCTTTATAATAAATACTTGCTGTGCAGTGCAATCAAGATTGTGACTTTTAAAAAGCCAAAAAAATAGAACTAAGGAGAAAAGACTAAAGGCTTAGATGTATGTAGGACATTGTAAGTGCTATAGATTTAACAATTTTCTTTTCAACTCTTTGGGGGCAAATGTTGCCCACAAGGGTACTGCAGACCCTAAAGCACTCACAAAGTCTATCCTATGGATAAGATAGTGGGAGAGAGGGTCTTCAGAGGATCACGCTCTAGTAAGTAAAAGCTCTTAGCTGTTTTGCTAATATACTATCGTGTTGTAAGCGGTGGGTATAGAAGAATGAACAATGTTTTCAAAAGGTAATTGTAATTTATAAATATATTGAATATGTCAAGGGATTTTCTCTCTTTTAAGCAATAGAGTTTGAACAATTTTAGTCTTAATCCAGGTAAGGATGGTATTATGTCACAAGATAAGAAATCAAAGGCTGAAATAAATAGTAACAGTTCCGGGACAGATAAAAAGTTGCTTGTACTGCAGGATGAAAGGCTACATAGCGTGACACAGAATGTTGGTATTGTTTATTTATAGACTTTTACATTAGCAGAAATAAATGAAAGGTGAAGAGTTTTCTGTTTATGCCATAGTGACCTACATAGAAACAAATTAAGAACATTTATTTATAAGAAAGCTGGTCATAGCTAAAGCCAAAAATATGCTAAAATAATCTGTATGCTAGCCATAGCAGTTCTGGTGGTAATCTGAAAAGTTCTTCTGAAACAAAACTTGATTTAACATTTTAAAAGTCCTAAATCATTAAGAGAATATATTTTGAGAAGTCAACATTTGACAGTTTCTTGATCTCACTTGACTTGGATTTTGGCTTTCATTTCACTGGTGCTTCCTGCTCAGCTCCAAATTAGTGTGAGCTGTAGTAGTGAGGCTACTACTTTAAATTTGAGGCCTTGCTAAGTATGAAAAAATATAATTATTTTAGCCATTTTTTAACTTGGAATTCTTGAGATAGACGTGTGGTCTTTAATACTTTTTTTGTCCTGAAAACAAATTTCCTGTTTTGCAGAGTGAACCCTTCTAAACAGTTATTTCTCTAATAGACTTCCTCCTGCCCAGCTCAGGCACAACTAAAGTGTCCGAGACCACATTGTACACATTCTGTATATCTCAACTTTGGAATTCATGTACAAAATAAGCTTTTGTTTCTCAGTAAATTCAGTGAACTTTACACAGAAGGAAATGGATCTCTGTATATATATCTATTAAAACTTTTCAGCTTACCAGTTGATTACCTCTGTTGAATTGATTCAACAATAAGGTATTTTTGTTAGGTATGGTTTTGCCCATATGACAAACATATCCATCATAGGTGACTGTAGATGCCTTTTCGTAATATGGTCTGAAAGAGAAAGCCAATGAAAGGCTGCATCTTCTGTTTCTCATATGCCTAAGTTTTAGTCTTAGACTTTAAAGGACTTTTGGCTTAATTAAAATACAGTTCTCTGGCCCATATTCCTGTGGTACAAGTTGCCAGAGTTGCATTTGGTCTTTAAAATCTGTAAGTTGACATTCAACTAATGTGTTAGTTGATGTTTTGTGATTTAATACATGGAGCATATATAGAGATACAGAAAAGTTTAGAGCCAAAGCTAACATTCCTCTGGTTTTTCAGAGGGATGCATGTAAAGCACCTACAGAAGAAATTTATAGTGCTTCTTTTAGTGTTTCTAAACTCAATTACAGTAATTCAACTGTGTTTATAAATTTGATATAAAATGAAGATACTGATAATATGCTCAATGTTTAAAATGTGGGTATATGTATGTTTGTATTGTTTCCTTGTAAAGAATGTGTGTATTTGTAGATCTGTGATACTAATATAACAACTAAACTTTTGGTTAGAACTTTATCATCAAATTCAAATGGGGTCTTGGGTGATTCTGCTCATAATATTCACTCCTCTCTTAGAATCACAGAATCATAGAATATTCTGAGGTGGAAGGGACCGATAAGGATCATCAAGTCCAACTCCTGGCTCCACACAGGCCCAGCCAAGTCAGAGTGCAGGACTGAGCGCATTATCCAGACACTTCTTGACCTCAGTCAAGCTCAGTGCTGTGACCATTTCCCTGGGGAGCCTGTTCCAGTGTCAGACCCCCCTCTCAGTACATAACCTCTTCCTAATACCCAGACTAAACCTCCCCTGTTACAGCTTCACACCATTCCCTCAGATTCTATTGCTGGTCACCAAAGAGAGGAGATCCCCCTTCGCTTGCCCTTGTCAGGAAGCCACAGCCTGTGATGACGTATCCCCTCAGCCTCCTCTTCTCCAGGCTGAACAAACCAAGGGACTTCAGCCTCTCCTAGTAAGGCTTCCCCTCCAGACCCTTCATCATCCTTGTTGCCCTACTCTGGACACTCTCTGATATTTTTATGCCTCTCTCACCCTGTGGTGCCCAAAACTGCACCCAGTACTCGATGTGAGGCTGCACCAGCGCAGCATAGAGTGGGATAATNTGGGATAATCTCCTCCCTGGACTGGCTGG
>VZTU01015534.1:0-30992 GCA_013400835.1 Zapornia atra
GCTCAGCTTCCCTCCTGTTTGTTGAGCTCTGGTATCTTCAGCTCCCAAGTGAGACTCTGGTGGGAGACTGTCTCATAGGCTGTCCTAAAGTCAAAGTTGTTATACATGCCATTCAACTTTCATCGAAGTACCCCCCAGCTCTTCATGTCAGCTTGGTTGGGTGTGTTCTGCCTTTCACAATCTTTTTTATCTGTGCATTATTATCTTTTTGCCCACATCTTTAAAAATTAATTAAATGGATGCACTCCGTGTGCCTTCTGTATTTCAGCGGTACACTGTTCCTCCTCATCTGACTTTCTCAGACATGAGTTGGATGGTGTTTGTGCTTTTTGGGAACCTTTTTTGAATTCCATGATGGTTTTTTAGGTGATACTGGTAATTCCATGTAGAATACAGCAAAAGATGACTAATGAGGATAGTATTTGGCAATTTTAAAAGTCAGTATAAAAATCAGAGTTTATTTTCATGATTTAGAAAAAAAAACCAACCCGCTAAAAGTCACTTCTGTCTTCTCCAGAAAACTGAGTGCCTCTTGTTCTTATTGTAGTCAAATGCTATGTTGTTCCAAGTAGGGAAATATGACTCAAATTTGTCAGAGATACGCCTGGCATATTTACAAACTAAGAAAGTCTATTTGAATTCTTGTTGTGTTATAAATTATTGAAGGAGCTGCCTTGATTCTAAAGGAAATGGGGTTTGAGAAAGGGTATGAAAGTAGTGATTTGCTAGGTATATTTGTCAGGTCCTGTGTAAGGTTGATTTGTGAATATGGGGTAATGCTTTCAAAATGAAGTCTTTTGCCAGCCGGTTATGTCTGCTTCTAATTACTGTCAGTAAATCCTGAAAATTACTTTCAGGAAAAAAAAGCCTTGGAAAAATCTACATATTAAAGAGAGATAATCATTCTGTGAGTAGTTGAATCATGTTTTGTATTTTTTCTGTTGTGATTTTTGCTTTGATTTTGAGATTGCTGTTGAAGTAGCTGCCACGATTGCATGCTGTCCCTGTGTGGACCGTTTCCTTTTGTGGAAGCAGGATGTATAAGTATACTTAAAAGAATGTGTCTCTTGGGTATTATTGCAGAACGAGTAATTAACTTTTTTTTTTTTAGCTTGTGCATAAGGAGAAAGATGCTTTGTGAAACCAGGTGCTCTGCACTTATGTTTGTGACTTGCATGTTTGTGGGGTTGAGCTTGTTTTCTTTCAAGTGATTGAAGTTGTATATGCTCCGGGATATCTTAGTATTGATAAGTGGTGTACAGATCACTTCTCTGTCTGATATCCTCTGGGATTGAATTGCAGTGGAGGAGTTGAGCTCACTTTATGCAGCAGGGGAGATGTTGTTGTGACACTGTGCTTTCTCTCACCAAAGTCTGCAGTAACAATCTCCAGACTGCTTGCCAAAATTAAGAGTATGAGAATGCCAGGATTTGTTCTATCTGCAACTCTACTAGTTTGCAAGGACTGGAATATGTTCACACAGAACTACCCTTAAAATGGGAACTTTTGTCTTCTACTGGTGCCCTGGCCCCTATCAGCAATGTAGTAATATGGTCTAGACTTAATTGTTGGACTGCTGATGGTAACAGACCTTCCAAATGTGTCCTTGTTCAGCGGAGGTAAGCAAAGGGATTCTGCACTCCGAGTATCTCCTTGCAGTTCTCAACTTGTTTCCATCAGTGTTACAGAGAACTATTGTTGGCAGCTGATATCACCAGAGAATTATAATTGCAAATGTGAGTGAAAAGTCATTAAGTGAAGGAGTGTGCTAAATGTGTCATTGATTTGGAGTCTGCTAGGCCAGACTCAATTGACACTCACTGAAAAAAAAAAAAAGACAAAAAACAAACCCAAAAAAACCCCACACCAAAAAAACCCTAGCCTAACGAATGATAGAGGTATGCAGCTTTTTTTAGTCTGTCTCTTTAGGGATCTTTTCAGCAGGCATAGAGTGCTTCAATGCTTTAGGCAACTTGTCACTGGAAATAGTAAGGTCTGTGTTACTTGTATTTAATTGGTAGAGCTCTTCTGATACTACAGCACAGAACATGTATTAAATGTATTCTTTGTTTCCATTATTATTCTACTACTATATTGACAATGGCAGGACAAGGGGGATGGATTAAAGCTAAAGGAAGGAAGGCTTAAATTGGATATTAGGGGGAAGTTTTTTACAGAGAGGGTGGTGAGGTGCTGGAACAGGCTGCCCAGAGAGGTGGTGGATGCTGCGTACCTGGAAGTGTTCAAGGCCAGGTTGGGCAACCTTGTGTAGATCCAGGCCTGGAGGTTGGTGGCCCTGCCTGTGGCAGGGGGGTTGGAACTCTATGATTCTTGGGGTTCCTTCCAACCCAGACCATTCTATGATTCGATGATTATTTCTTTTCAGGTGTTAGGGAGGTTTTTGCCCACCTGCTTCTGTCTTCTGTACTCCTTAGGAGATGATCAGATCAATTATTACATATTCAGCAGTGTGAACTGTCTTTATGTTTTCCAGATTGGAGCATGGTCTGAACCTGATGCTTAAAGATGCCTTTAAAAAGAAAGAGCTTGCTTTCTACAGACAGCTTTGCCATCTTGGACCAGAAATTTTGGTGACCTTGAAAGAAGAAACTGGGCCCAAATTAGGAATTGAAGACTTTCAGGATAACTTGGAGATATGTCATGTGGAGGTAGCTGTAAAATATTTAATGTGATTTGTTTTAAGAGCTTCTGATTAAGTATCTGCAAGTATCTACCTTGCATTAAACAATATACTTTCAGTGTAACTCTTTGCCAGAAACGAGGCAAAATTTCCTTTCCTATAAGACCAAAAGAGAAGGGTAAATAGCTGGAACTCTGCAACTAGAACTGGACAGCCATGTTGAATTATATGTTATACCCACTGAGTTTGTGTAATCAGAATTTCAGGATAAAGCTAAAGAAGGAATACTTTTATGGGAACATAAGGAAAGAGATCAAATTTTTTATGTAGATTCTGGCCTAATGTGTTCAGAGTATTTGCATTTCTAGGTTTGTAGTTCTGTTTGTTCAGATTTCTGTGATGGCCAATGTATTGCAATGTAGTTGTCCTCCTAGAAAAAAATCAAGATCTGTGAAAGCAGCAACACATGTTGCTGTAAATTATATAGCAGTATGAGCTCTTGAATGTCTGTGCTTTGAGGGAAAGAAATGCAAGTAAGGATGCTTATATTCATCCTTCCTGTTTCTGTCCTTGATTGCAGTTTAACCTGTTGGCTGGGATTTTTACGAGGGTGTTATGTATCCAAGTTCTTAGTGTGGTAGATGGATTTTATTTTTTTATATACTACCTTAATTTTATTTTGTAGTTCATTTTTTAAAAAAAATGATCTTGGATTAGCCTGCACCTTGTAGTGACGTGTGTAGATGACTGATTAATGCAGAGCTTCCCAAATTACCTGAAATAAAGACTTAATTTGGCTGAGTAACTTCTTGGGAGTGTTTCTCTACCTAATGGAGAGCCAAGATGCTATTCTGTAAATAGCTGTGTGGCTTCTTCAGGCCGAGCTGTGTTGCCCAGTTCAAGCAATTCAGCACTGGGGTGTCTCATTGCTGCCATCCTTCTTAGCCATAGCACAGTAAATTTATTTTATTTTAAACTTTGTTAGACTCAGGATGAAGCAGTTGGGCAGAGACCCTTTTGAATCAGGGTCTGAACTTTATTTTGACTCATGTCATCATCTTTTTTCTGTACTTTATCCTCTTAAAGTCTCCTTTACTCCAGTAAGAATATTTTGCAGTGCAGACTTTTAGGTGGTTGTATTTTTGAAACGATTACATATGGTATTTGCATCCAGTCTTCAATTAATTTTGGTCTCACCTATGTTAGTAACATTCTACATTCATGGCCTCTCATACACTTAAAATATCAGATGCTTTTATTTTGTCTTCCTTTAAAATTGGTGGTGTTAGATTAGGTCTCTCTCATTGCTTTAGAATTCATGGCCCACTTAAGATCATTCTCTCTTCTACCAAAATTGATAGCCATACCTGGGTGTGTTAGTGATCAAAAGAAGCAGAGCGTGTGCTTTCCTGAAAATACACAGGAAATGCAGTGTTAAAGGTACTTATGTGCTTCCTACTTCACCATAATTCATCATGCATTATTAACTTCCAGTGCTAGAGCGAAGCCTCTGTGGGTCTTAGAAGCTCACTACCACATACAATCAGTGTTCAAGGCAGTAACGTAGACCTGAATCACTGATGACATAAGTGCTGTTGGAGGTGATGTGATTTGGATTACATCTGAGCAGCAAGCTATGGGTCTTAAAATGTAATGCTGATTCAAACACCCTGTTTGACCCAGGGCAAATAGCTTAAATTTATTGTGATCCCTGAAAGAGTGGAATAAAAATGCTTGTGCAATATAGGGATAGTTAAAAATGTCTATGGTGACAATTTAATCACTTAATACTTCAGAGTTGGATGCATTTCTTTAAGTGTTTTTAGTTAATAAACTGTCTAGTGAAAAAGTGTTCTCTCCTCCCTGCTCCCCACCAAAGGGGGAAAAAAATAAAAAATAGAGACTTCAATATAAAATCCATTCAGGCTACTTACCTATAGTATCAGAGGAGTGGGCTTGTGTTTAAATAATTTGGTATAATTGCATTACTACAAGGTCAAAAGTGGAATAATCTATTAAAACAAAATGTTTGGATTTAATTTTTTTTTTTTTTGCCCAGATTTATACTTAGGAGGAGTTTGTGGGGGAGGGAGAAAAATGTTGAGGGCATATGTTTATGTAACATGAGTCTTCAAACAGCCTATGCTATTGCATACAGTAGAATTTTAAAATGCAGGTTTAACTTAGTAGTAAATTGGTGAATGCAGGCTTTTGACCTCCACAGTGAAATTCTTCCTATTTCTTAAATTTGTGTAGATCAAGGATCCTTTTTATATTTGGGATTTAATGTTTAATGCTCAATTCTGTTCTGCTCAGTACGTGTGACTAAAAATCAGAGCTCCAGTGCACTGAGCATCTGTCAGCTCTTGTTGCTTTTTTGCTTGCATCAGGCTTCTGTGGCTAAACTGCTGTGATGGATGGGCTGATGGACAGGACCTTGACTCAGAACACACATAACCATGCACACACAGACAGACTCCTTGCCACTACAGTTACATGTAACTACGTTTTATGTGGTAACTGAGGTTTCAAATTCAATGAATTTCTAGTGGTCATGCTGCTTGTAGAGTGAGGACATGTTAAGATGTGGTGAGAAGAGAAGGAAGAGGCTCTTCTTGGCTGCTCGTCTCTTCCCCCTCTTCCTTTCTCCCTCTCTTACCTTGTTGAACTCTATTCAAGGTGCAGTAAAAGTTCAGTGGCACTGGTAAAATAATGCTTGAAGTTCAGGAAAATGGCAGTAAATCTGTGGGCTGCATGGCTTTGATTTGGAAACTGTGAAAAAATGCAAACTTTAGGTATCATCATGGTGTCCATCTTGTGGTATTAAACAGCTTTTTTGTAATTCTGGAGTATTGATAGCTGAAGAACTATCCTAGGTGGGTGATCATACATTCTGCTGTAAAATGACAAATAGGTACATTTCCTGTGACAGAAGGATTTTAGTCTTAACTTTTGTGTTGTTCTCTACATCTGGAGTTAGGATGGGATTCCACACTTTGCAGAATGGTATTTTTTAAAAGCAGTTCAATGCATTAACAGAAACTAGGGGTCCATATTCTTCAGTTTGTGATGACAATAGAATAAATGCTATTTGTTTTCAGTGTTTTTAAGCTTTAAAAGATTGAGAAGGCAATGCCAGAAGCTGGAGTATGCTGTTTACTTATATTTGTTTAAAGAAACTGTTTGGGAGAATAGCTTAAGATGCCTGTTAAATAAACATATAGCTTTGATTTTGCTCTTAAAGAAGTTTTGTCTTTTGAGCATGTAGTTGTACAAAGCAGCTTGTAATACCTATACCTGTTCTAACACCACACTTGGAAAGTAAAATCCCTACTCCTTTTATACAAATGTAACCACTTTTTAAAGATGCTGTGTAAGTATTTGAAGTTGATAAAGCACAAGAAACTTCACTGTCATGTATAGTGGCTATTCTGTCATGATTTACATGTTAAAACAAAAGGAGGTCGTGGAAAGTTTGTTCTCTTTGGGCAGGTGACATTGTAATAACCTTCATTATTAAGAAGGAAGTATTAAAGGAAAGCAGTCTAAGAAATGGTTCATTGCAACTTAATGCTCAGCAGCCTAATTAGTCAAATACCATGTGCCAACCTCTGCATGAAATAGCCCATTTCTTTTCAGGGTAAAATAGGAATTTTCAGTTTTGGAACAGCCCAGAGAAGCCTTTGTTCCAAATGACCACTGGCTTTTTAACTATTTATTCTCAAAAATAATGAAGGTCAGCATGGTATCCATAGGGACGGCATGCAGCTTCCTCGTTAGTCTTGGCATATTGCTGTAATAAAGAAATTCACTTACTACTAAAAACCTTTCATGTTTTTATTTAAAAACTGGATGTGGTGGGTTTCTGCCACTGAGAAATCTCAAATAATGTTATTTTCCTTTGCTTTTTATGTTCCTTGTCTTAATTTTTTGAGCTGCTGTGGAGGCCTAAACAGAACCCTCCAGAACAAGCAACCTTAAATTGCTGAAGTCTGCATATAAATCTGGCAGTAGAAAACGTTTTACTTGCAAAATTCTTTTTTGTGAGGGGATGAAGGCTGCTACTTGGGGATTTCAACCCTGTCAGTAAGAGGAAGCCATTCCACTATGGACTACAAAATTAAGGCATAGAAGTATTATGTGAATATGAGCAAGCTGGAATTACACAGTTAGAACAGACCTTCCATACCCATCACAAAAACTGGTGAAACTTTTGTGACAGCAGGAATGCTGCAGGAGCCCTTTGAGTTTTAACTTTGGGATTACTACTATGCACAGCAGTGTGAAATCAGTGTTAGGAGAACATGCAATGCAATTATATTGGTTTAAATGAACTTAATTCCTCTTTAAGTATTATGCATTGTAAATGTTTATAATATTACTAAGGTTCTCTTAACATACAGAAAATTGATTGTTGCAAAACAATGCAGTCTTGGGAGAGTTCTGTTAGTAACTTCTTGAAGATGGAAAGTAAAATGGATCCATGCTGGAGCTGTTACTGTGTTCCCTCCCACCCTGTCCATCTCCCTCAATGCAAAAGTGGGTTTGGTTTGTTGGTGCTTTTTAATTAGTTGATTATAATAGAGCTTTTAACTGATCAGGCAGTTCAATACTAAGTATTTTCAGAATTCTGTCAAGCTTCTGACACTTTATTATAGAATTACAGAATGCTTTGGGTTGGAAGAGACCTCAGAGGTCATCTAGTTCCAACCACCCTGCCATGGGCAGGGATGCCTTCACTGCACCAGGCTGGCCAAATGAACATGGCTTGTTTTGATTCTGTCTTTAATGTTGTACATAACTTTATGAAAGAATAGCTATCTGTGACATTCATAGCGTGTTCAAAGTGGAAGTCTGTTCATTTGAGAACTCCAGGAGTGAGAGTATAGGGAAGGAAAGTCAAATATAATAATCTGTTTTAAATGTATAAATAAAACATTTAAGTATAATATTAAAAAATACATTTGAACCTAAAGAAGCCTTAAAGTATATATTCAGAATTGAGAATTTGTATTCTAATGTGTTGCATGTAGAAACTTTAATGTAACTTGAGAATCCAGACCTGTGTTTCTGTTAATGAATGTAAAAATAAGGTTTTCTTCAGAATTAGCTGAACAGCAGTTGGCTGGAATGTTATGGAAATGTGTCTTAAATATTTTTCTCTTTTATTTCCCCCTCTCTAAAGGTGACTGGCTGCTTTGCAGAGTCAGACAGTTGCAGTGATGTGTAGTAGTCTGTTGCTGTAAACATCCCCGACTGGAAGCTGTACCAGTTCTAGCTTTCAGTCAGATGTTTGCTGCATCTGGCTATTCTTGGACACCATCAGAAGGAAAAGCTGTCATAAATACGTACCTGCATATTTATATGTAACTGTTTCTATGGGCACAGTTGAATTGCCTTCAGATTAATTAACTTGTTATTAGTAGTGTAGGTATGTTTTCTTGAAACCTAATCTGGAATGGAGATAGAAAGCTGCTCTTCATGTATCAAGTTCTTTGCTGCTTTGTGGTATGAACTTCGGAATTATGTTTCACTGGAATGTAACAGGAAGTGGTGGTTAATTTCTTGTGTAATTATCCATAAACTGGACTTGATTTATGAATTGTCAGTTATGACTCTTAGGGGAAAAAAAGTAGATGCTGGAAATACTTAGCAGGCATTTTATCTGATGTGCCTTGTGTTTTGTTGCTGGCTTGTTGTATTGGTTGTTTGGGGTTTTTTTTTCTGGAATTCCACATCCTGAGTCTGCCTGTGAGTGGGTGGTGCTCTTATTGTTTGTAAGCTGGATATAACCCAAGGCCAAAATAAAGGTTTAAGAAAATATCACAGGATGTATTATTTGGGCTAACGTCGCACTTGTTTGTGGTATGGTCATCTTGGGTTGTGCTGTACCCCACCCTCTCCATGGCACCATAGAGGCTTATTTTTTGTGTAAATAACAGCTTTTAAAGTACTTTGCAATTAACTCCTCACTGATTCAGTTCCAAAATGACTTACAGCAGTCATGTCAACAGGAACAGGTATCTGCAAAAAAGCTTCAGCGCTTTCCACTTTGCTCTGAGTGGGATCTACACACACTGTTTCCAGGATCTTGTCTGGGATTTCTTTTCTTCTTTGTTTCCTTCTAGTCTTCAGTTGATAAGGGAATTGCCAGTATGAGTTGCTGCTGCTCCTAAGTCAGAAAATATTCTTACACTGCTTCAGCTCTCCATTCTTCCCCTTCCTAAAATGTTCTTTTATTCCCTGACACTGAAAACCTGCTTCGTTTGATAAGGCAGTAAAACTAGATACTACGTGTTTAGCTTTGCTGTAGTGATTCTGTAAAATATTGTGTCTAAAGGTGCAAATGCTTACATGGAAGATTTTGCTATTTAATTTATTTGAATTAAAACTATACATGTTTCTTAGTCCTGGGAAAGCTAGACTAATAAACACTGGAAAAGTAATGTGTTTTAGGCAGGCAGTGACTGACCAAACATGAACTGAGGACAGCTGTTCTGTGATGGTCCCATGGCAATAACTGTTTTGCTTCTGTTACCTGGGTGTTGGGTCTGGTGACATAGGAGCACGTGTGATGATAGGCAGTGAACATATTTATTAATCTAATTCAGCACTAGCTCCTCTGCAGAGGTTTGGTTTTAAAGCAGCTTCACATGTAATGTAATCTCAGCTGAAATTGCATTTTAAAAATATTATGCTTGACTTGATAATTCATATAGGTTACACATTCCACTTATATTTATTCCATATTTCATTATAAAAGGAAATTGAAGCAGAATCTAGAGATCTTGATTTCTTTTTTTTTTAAAAAAAAGTGCTGTTCCAAGCTTTATTTGGTGTAAATATTTAGCATTTCTTAGTTCTATATAGTTTTTGGACTTTGAAAGGAAGTATTCTCTGTTAACAAACTTCTCAGATCAAAGTAAATATGCTATCTCTTAATTAATCTAGTGGACATTTTTGTTAGTGCTGCCTTAGCCTTTCCACATGCCAGATAACAACAGTGCTTTGCCTTTTACAAGCTTGTTCCTGTGTGATTTGTCACTCCAGTCTTGTGGAATTTTCCTTACGCTTACATTTATATTGTACTAGTATCCAACATGTGTACTCAAACACAGCTGTCCTGTCTTCACATGGAAACAAATTGAAGTGGCTTGTAACTGCAGGAAATAAAGACATTCAAAATCACACTGTGCTTTGTTTGTTTGAGGGTATTTTTTTTTTGCCAAGGGTTTGAGATACACTTCTATACATGAAATACAAAGTCCTGAACAACTTAACACGTCTCAAACAGGGCTGTTTGCAACTGGAGAAGGTGGAGTCTCTTCAAGTGTTGTCTGAATGCCTGTCTATGCAGTGATTCCAGGTGAGCTTGCAGTACTGGTATTACTGGGAAGGGATGCTGGGAGTTAACATGGCAGCTGAGCTGTTCTGGTGGTGGGCAGGAGGGGTGTGACTAACTGCTAAGAGGATTAGGCAGCACAGAGCCAACTATAACGATGAATTCTGGGAATGGAAGAGGCAGATTCGATGTGTTGGCCTGGTGATGGACAAGCAGGTTACTCCATCTCATTCACATGAGGCCTGTGACTATAGGATGTGTTATAAGGAGCCATGGATCCATTTTCCTATTGTTCTGCAGTGTGCTAATTGTCATTCACTGTGTGTGCAAGTGCAATGTACAGTTACTTTGGGAGATGGAGCTAGAGGGGAATGCAAAGGTCCTCGCTTGCTGAGCCAGTGGTGTGCCTGTGCAGATCAGTGTCTGGAGTCTGGGTTAGTTGCCTGTGTGTTCCCTCTGCGTGGTGTTTATGACTGCTTAAAGCAATGCAGCAGAGCCCTTGGTGACTGGGGGCAGGCCTGCGTGAAGCACTGTCTTCCCTCACTGTGACCTCGCAGCTGCATTCAGCAGAAAGGTTTGAGCTCATGTTTTTCTTCACACAAAGAACAACTGTTAAACATTTGGAGGGCTTCCCCCGCCTCTGCTGTGTATGAAATAATCTGCATCTGTGGTTCCTTCCCTCCCCAGTAAATCTGCAAAACACCTGTTCAGAAAAGAGCTTTGAGAAGCCAGAGGCTTGGCCTCTCAGCTGATTGTGTTCATTCAAATATTCTTTTCCTGGACTGCTGTGATCTTGTTTGTGTGAGACCATGGGCATTAAACATACATGTAAAACCTAAGATAAGATGCTGAAGGTAAAATAAGCGTTCTGCTCTTTTGCTGTTGTAATGGCTTGTTCTTCTGAGTAGGTAAATCCAAGGGGAGGAAAACAAGGATGAAAAAGATTGAAGTAACAGGAGCATCTTGAAAGTTCTGGAGGAGGAATGGGAATTAGTTCAAGAAAATGCAACACGAATAGGAAGATGTACAAATGTAGCAACGAAAACTCTACAATTCAGCACACTAAGGAAACTGATGAAATATTTATTGCCACAAAGGTTTATTTTTGTATCAGTGGTGAGATGCATGTCTTTGGGGTGGAACAAACTGCATAACAGTCCTCGTTATTCTTTTATATATAGGTGTTGAGTTTCAAAATTACCTAAATTTGAGATTTCTAGAAGGTGTCTGCTCTGAGCATCGAGGGTGTCAGCAGGCAGCTGCAGCAGAACACTGGTCTCCACAGGCTGTGAGAAACTTCGTGTATCTCCTGGTACTTGGAAGGTTACATGTTAAACATAATGTCAGTACAGCTTAACAAGCGTGGTATGTGCTGTGTGAGTTGTAGCTCACACAACACTCTGAAGTGTGTCTGTGCAGATTCATTTTGGGATACCTTGAAAGCCAGTGCTGTATTTATATTGTTAAGCTAATTTTTAGTTCCTGTAAACATCCTACACTCAGCTATAACAAGTGGTAGGGCTGGGGGGTGGATGTTTACTTCAACTGACTTGGAAAGGCAGCTTTCCTCAATGATCAAGTGACATATTGGCAAGAACAAAATCTTATTTTTCAGTAGTAGTCAAATAAGCTTATTGTGTTGTAAATACTCTGATTTCTGTGGACGTAGCATGTATTTCTATAAATGTCCTCACATTCAAGCTGTGATTTCTATTGACTGTATGCAGGCATTGTGTTGATCGTGAAGCAGCCTTTGAAATCTGTATCTTTTTTCTAATTGTAAATAAACTGTGATGATAAGCTTTGTCTTAAAGTAACTTGTGATGCACTAGTTCACCTAGGATACCCTGATAGAGACATAATCTGAAATCTTATATTGACTGTTTGGTTCTTGATTGCAGCAGTGATTTATTGTTACCTACTTGCTCGTTGTCAGAGAAGGAATAGATATGCTACTCCCTCCCCCACACACTATCAGATCATTGGGCCTGGGGGAACCTAATGAGGTTCAACACTGCCAAGTGTAAGGTGTTGCACTTGGGTCGGAAGAATCCCAGACATAGATACAGACTGGGAGAAGAGCTTCTTGAGAGTAGCCCTGCTGAGAAGGACTTGGGGATTGTGGTGGATGAGAAACTTAACATGAGCCAGCAGTGTGGTCTTGCAGCTCGCAAGGCCAATGGGATCCTGGGCTCCATTAGAAGAGGGGTGGCCAGCAGGGACAGGGAGGTGATTGTCCCTCTCTACTCTGCCCTCGTGAGGCCCCATCTGGAGTACTGTGTCCAGATCTGGGGCCCACAATACAAGAAAGATGTGGAACTGTTGGAGAGGGTTCAGAGGAGGGCCACAAGGATGATTAGAGGGCTAGAGCACCTGCCCTACAAAGAAAGGCTGAGGGAGCTGGGCTTGTTCAGCCTGGAGAAGNAAGTTTTTTACAGAAAGAGTGGTGAGGTGCTGGAACAGGCTGCCCAGAGAAGTAGTGGATGCCCCGTCCCTGGAAGTGTTCAAGGCCAGGTTGGATGGGGCCCTGGGCAACCTTGTGTAGATCCAGACCTGGAGGTTGTTGGCCCTGCCTGTGGCAGGGGGGTTGGAGCTCTGTGATCCATGGGGTCCCTTCCAACCCAGACCATTCTGTGATTCTATGATCATTAAAGTAGTAAAACTAATAAAGGGCAATAGAAATAGCTAAATCCTAAGAGAATGAGAAACATCTCACAAGGATAAGGAGAAGAAATCTGGGTAGAACAAGGAAGGAGATGAGATCATTAGCTTTCCTTGTAACTTCTAGCACAAATTGCCTATCTACTAGTTAGGGATGTGTTGTTAAATACAGTATGGCTCCAGTGTTTGGGGAATTAAAGTGCCAAGTTTAACTGTTTAAAGAGAGCTCAAAGTATTTTTATTTAAATAGAAGTGTGAAGGGTGTGGGACTCATTATCACCAGGAATTGAAACTGCTTTCTTGAGGGTCAGTTTTAGAATTCTGTATCCCTGTGAATGTTTGAAAGGCTCAGGCTAGGGTGTGATGTATTTCTTACAAGGCCAATTACATTAATGGGTTGCCCAGGGAGTCACCGTCCCTTGGGGTGTTTAAGGAAAAGTTGGATGAGGTGCTTAGGTATATGGTTTAGTAATATTTAGGTAGTAAGGGGATGGTTGGCCCAGATGATCTTGGAGGTCTTTTCCAACCTTAATGATTCAGTGACATAACAGGAGACAGTATCATATCTGTGTGTGTCCTTCAGTGGGCTTGGCTGCACGTGTAGGGATTGTAAAAGTACAAGCTGCTAACTTGTCTCTGTGAAAGTCTTGAGAATTAGACTAATTCTGGGGCTGTTCCTCCTCAGCTGTATTTACTGGGTAATATTTGCCATTCTAGTTTATGCTTAACCAAAAAAGCTAAACTTCCAACCTAGAGTGTGTGTTCAAAGATTACAAATACTAAATGAGGCTGCAGAATCTGAAGCTCTTTTAAATCCTGTAGTTGGCGCTTTCCATCCGGTTGGTGCTTTTTCAACAGGTAAATCATAATCCTCTGTGGTGCCATAAACCCCAAGTAGATAAACAGCTGGGAAGAGGATAGCGTGTGTGATTTGTAAGCTTGTCTGGAAACTTTACATAGATAGAGCAGCAATGGTAAGTCACTTGGCATGGGTCAAAAATCAGATTTATTTTTTTAAAGAACACACAGGCACAGTTAATATTGTATTCTGTATGGGAACATTAAAAATAGGTGGCTTCGTCTCATGCTGAAAATCATGCTTACCTAAATAGTAGTACATCGATCCCCACTTTCCTCTTCTGTTGCATGCACTAAGATTGTTCTTGCAGTAGCTCAGAGTGCTCCTGTTGAACCAGCTGTGCCAGGTCTAACCAGCTTCATGTTTTACAGGGGTAAGGCATATGTGGTGAGTCAGTGCCTAGTTAAAACTGCTTGGAACTTTCACATGATTCTGTAGTAGTTAAGTATGTGTAGTAGGCATTTTAAGTCTGATGCTGAGGTCTGTACAGAGAGTTGAGGAGCACTCTGTGTTTGGTTTCGCTCTGTTGGGGAACAGCAGACCCCTAGTGTGTGCATCTGAGAGAGGAAAGCCAAACCCATGAACCAACGCCTGGGCCCTGTAGCAGAATGAGGGGAATGTAGTTTGTGTCAGTCCAGATTGTTTGTTGTCGATAACGTCGCCTTCTCAGCAGAGAAATAATTTCCTGTAACCAGTATGGCTTTATCTGTCCTGAAAATCTGCTGGTTTAATAAAGTGACAAATTGTTTTCCCAGACTTTACACAAGTCTTATCTTTGACAGGAAAAAAAGGAGGTGGCGAGGATGAAAGATGCTTTGTGAACAGAACTCTGTTATGGAGAACATGCTGAAGATGTATACATTGAGTGCATACAGCTTAATGCATTTTTTTAATCATGCATTTCTCCAAATACTAGTAAGTTGACTACCAACTAGTGGAAAGCATGATCTGTCACTAACCTTGTCTGGTGGTGTTTCACACCAAAAGCTCAAGGAATTTGTAAGGTAGCAAATCTCTCCTTAACCTGGATTCCAGTTTAGTGTTAATAGTCAACAAATGGTATAGCTGAGTGTGACTTGGTGCCCACTGCACACGAAGTTCTTCCTGTCCCGTTAAGCTGTGTGCCAGTGTGTGTGGTTCTTTTCTATCACAAAAAATGTACCAGAATATAAAGTGAAAGGAGGTGTGCAGAGTACTGTTCTGTCACTCTTGGTTTTAAGCACGTTAAATATACTCTTGATGCTGTGACCACTTCCCTGGGGAGCCTGTGCCCACCCCCCCTGTCAGTACAGAACCTCTTCCTAATATCAAACCTAAACCTCTCCTGTCACAGCTTCATCCCGTTCCCTCGGGTTCTACCACTGGTCACCAAAGAGAGGAGATCGGTGTCTGCCCCTTCCCTCCCCCTCGCCAGGAAGCCATGGACAGCAATGAGGTCTCCCCTCAGCCTCCTCCAGGCTGAACAAACCAAGGGACTTCAGCCTCTCCTTGTAAGTCTTCCCCTCCAGACCCTTCACCATCCTTGCTGCCTCCTCTGGACACTCTCCAATAGTTTTGTGTCCCTCTTGTACTGTGGTGCCCAAAACTGCACCCGGTGCTCGAGGTGAGGCTTCCCCAACACTGTAGAGCAAGACAATCCCCTTGCTGGACCGGCTGGCAATGCTGTGCTTGATGCACCACAGGGTACAGTTGGCATGTATCTCTTAAATGTTCTAGGAATAGTTTAAATTACACCTTTGGTAACTTTAATGCTGAGAAATGTTTTTGTTACTTAAACTTAACATTGGCCAGCAAATACTGAAACGCAGTTGGCAGGAAGAGAACAAGTGCTGTGTCTCTTTACAGCATGTGGAATAAAACTTCAAGATCTCTATGAATCAGTATTTGACTGTACTATAAACTGATTTTTTTTCTGAACCAAAAATGGGTTGTAGTTTTACTGAGGTAAATATAAGTAGAGTTATAGTATCAGACTGGTAGACTGCCCATTTTTAAAAAAACTAAGATNCAAACTTCATGCCCCAAACTAAAACACTGTATTTATTTTTTAGTAAATCATGATGGGACAACATACACAAGCAGCCCATCTGTGTAATGTCATCTATCGACTGCCACTGTCCTGAGCACAGCTGCTGTGTGGAGTTACTCCTTTGGAACATCTGTCACAAATGAACTCATTACCCTTGGAAACCGTCGTTAAAACTCTCCTCGTGTCAGACGTGGTGAGGTTGGGTCTTTCACCTGGTGCTCTTCTGAGGCAGCCACCCACCATACTGAGCGGTGCTCCGTTTGACTCTCGTATTGACATGTTCAGGGTCAGATTGGATGTTAGGAAAAAGTTTTCACCAAAAGAGTTATCAGGGCCTGGAACAGGCTGCCCAGGGAGGGGGTTGAGTTGCCATCCCTGGATGTGTTTAACAGATGGGTAGATAAGGTACGTAGGGATATGGTTTAGCTTAGGACAGGAATGGTTGGACTCAATGACCTTAAAGGTCTTTTCCATCCTTATGATTCTGTGTTGCTGCTTTAATGCCTTACTGTGAACGTGGCAGGTGAAGGAGCCTTACACTTGTTTGTATTCTTTGCCACCTGCAGGATTCCAGCAGCTGTGGCATCACCCACTAGAACATTCACATCGGTGTATCTGTGTGTCGCTCTGGCTTCCTCCCTAGAAGAACTTGGTAAAACCAAGCTAAGGAGTCGTGAGGAATCTTGTCCATGTGTGTTCTCTACATTCTGATTATGTGCTCCTTGATCCACTTGCTTCCAGTGCAGCACAGATTTCCCACATTTCTCAGTATTTTTCTCCTTTCTGAACTCTTTTTGGTTTTTTTCCACTGTACTTAGAAGTTCCTATTTAACCAGGGAACTCAGGAAATGGAAACTCTGGCCATTTCACATGTTTGGTGGTAGACAAATAGTTAAATTATCTTGGATTGTGTTTCATGGTAACAGTAAAGTTTTGAATATAATTTTTCATCCTCATTTTTTAAGATTAAAAAAAAAAATCAATAATTTTCCTATCTTCATCTTAAAACTTTTTTCTATTTATTTTGACTGCTTAAAGTGCAAATTTAAGATATTTCACCATAAAGGCTATTATATGTAGTAGTAGTAACAAAAATCAAGATCTAGTGAAGGTTTTTTTAGGGCACTCTTAAGAACACTGTAACTATTGCAGCTGCTGAAGCAGTTGTAATACCTGCAATACCTGATTAAAACAACCCCTCTGTTGTAGAAGCATTTTAATTAAGCCTCATCTCTCTTTTTTTTTTTTCTAATAAATATTTTATGTCTGAAGTCAGAAGGAGCTTATGCTCTATCCTTTATGGATAGAAAAGGTTTCTTCCATAAATAAGACATAGGCTGAGACTTAAACCTGTCCAACATGTGGGCTACATCGGTATGGCTACATACACTTGCTCCAGGGAGTGATTCCTTCCCCTGGTGCTTTTCCCACCACCACCCAAAACACTGCACCCTCAGGGCTCAGGGCTGTCCCCTCCAGATGGGCGGCAGCCATGCTACATAGCACTTGAATTTGGATCTTCTCCATCACCTGCATAGTGCCCTGTTATAAGACAAATAAATACATGTGGGTCTGTTCCCTCCTTTCCTCTTCCAAGTGTCTCACACCAGCGGCCTGTGCTGTAGCAGGCTGGGATAGTGTTCTCAGGGCAGGAGATGGGTAGGTGTTGCATGCCTGGGGGTAATGGTGCATTCTGCTCCCCAGGGCGCAACAGTAGCATTGCCTGGGTGATGCAGGGGGACTTCAAAGCAGGAGGAGCCTACTTGGTGGACTAGTAGAAGGTGTTCCTGAAGCAAAATGGTCTTAAAGCTCAGGGATGGCTGTTTGGTAAGTGACCGGTTCTGCCACACCAAAAGAAAGCTCAGGGATGGACGTAGTCAATCTAAGAAGTTATTTAATGACACAGACTTACTCATCCGGTTCCTTCTTTGCTCCAGTGTGTTTCTTGCCCTCCTTCCCCTAACTGTGCTGTTCAGCCCCTATCTGACCACCAGTAGTATATCCTGCTTAGCTATGTCCATGGTGTAGTCATCATTGTACCTCAACGTAGAGGAATTGAGGAAGAGACTCAACTGCTTGCTGCTGCTCTCTGACACAGCTTGGTGAATGAGGATCATACCTCCTGTGGACTCCACACCCGTGTTCCAGATTTCTCCTGGGCTACTGGTGGTGCTGCTTCCCTCCAGGAGCAGAGGAACAGGAGAATCTGTAGGGTATGACATGAAGTTTGTGAGAGGTGACTGAGAAAAGCTGCCCAGGGATGTGTGTGGACTTAGAGATGGTGGAAAGAAAAAGTTGAGTTGCCACAGTTCCAAACTGACTGCTGGGGACAGGAAGGAAATGTGTGTCAGAAGGGCTGAGAAGTGGAGGGGTGAGGCAGACAAGACAGGACAGAAGAGGCTGCAGACCATTGCCAGGCTGGTAGGTTTTAGGTAGGCATCAGAGAGGGAGTTATAGTGGTATTTCAAGCCTTCCCAGAGCTGCAGAGGGCAGGCTTCAGCTGTGGGCAAAAGATCATTCCTTGGGCTTCCCCAGTGATAGGGATGAGCTGCTTTCCTTCTCTCCCAAGGGTTGGGGAGAGCTCTGCAATGGGTATTTCTGTGTGGCAGTGACCATGTGGAGGTTTGCACTGTGCAGAGCTCAGGCCGTTGCCAACAGCTTTGGTACTGAAGCTCTTGCAGGTGTGGCCTGTGTGCATGGGAACCACAAGGTATGTGAAGCTGCTGCTGGTCCTCTGATGGCCTTTAGTGTGTCCAGATGGATACTGGAAAATCCTGGAGTGTCAAACTTCCCTGAATTTTTGTTGGAGCTGCAGCATTCACGCTAGGAAACCAGGTGAAGTCACAGTAAATTGTTGGCTTCCAAAGCCTCTCAGTGATGGCTTGCATCTATTCATTGGATTCGATGGTTGTTTTCACTGCAGAGCAGCAGTGCTGACCTGGGAGCGTTTAATCAGTCTGCAGTTGTGACTGAAGGGCCAGATTCCCACTCCATTAAATTCCATTACATCTGGGTGACTTCACTGATCTCTGAGGCATTTTCTTCTGGCTTTCATGAATATGAATGAGATTATAACCAGGCTCCAGTTATGGTTCAGGATGTATCTGGAGGTACTAAACACAAGCTAATGTAAACAGGCATGTAAAGCACATGAAGTGTACGCAGTACGTAAGTGGGTTTAATACTAAACAGGTTTTGCAAACTTGACAGCTGAGTCACAAGAGGGATGATTCATTAGCAGAGGTTCCCTGCATGAATGAAAACTGAACTCCTGTATTTTAATTAGATGTTTAGGTAATGGTGCTTGGGTTACAAAAATAAAACCCCAAAACCCAGAACCCTTGACGTGGGCTACTAATGAGAGTAGACTGAGCAGATGTGTTTTAGGGACTGCACTTCACATATTACACAACTGGGCTGTTCTTTCAGAGAAAGAGAAGTGAGGCAGAAATAAATACAGCTAACCCTATAAAGCTTCATTTTCTACTCATTGTTAAAACAGAAAATGACCTGAAGAACCCTCCAAAAGTAGGGGAAATCCTCAGTCATGTGAGCTACAAACCCTATTTTCTTTTATCCCCCAATGTGAGCAATTATCTCAGTAGAGCGCTGGACTTAGAAATTAAACACACTCAAGTTTTTATCAGGAAGGAGGGAGAAATAAAATCATTCTGGGACCTGGAAAACCCTGGTAGCACAGCCAAGAGAGTAATCCCAGATAGAACATAGGGTTGCTGGGTTTTGAGATAATTGCAGAGCAAAACCTGATGGTACTAGCTTAAACTGAAGGAGTAATAAAAAAGGAATTTCAAAGAGCTTATACCCATTAAGAAGTTCAGCTGGAGTGTCTCTCTGTCAGCCCTAGTAGATGGAGTTCAGAGAGATTAAGTAATTTCTTATGCAGACTTCCTGTAGGCTATCTGATTCGGTGGTGGTAACATTACATTTTAGTAGCTGGACTACTCAAAAGGTGAGTGATATTTGTGATTTTTAGGAAAACTGTAAAACTGTAAACCATTTTCTGATGTAATCTCTAGGCTACCTTTAAAACTCATCTGTAAGAGAGGTGGAGGGGCCTTGGTTAAAATGACTACAAACACTGTGCAGTGCGTGTGTCTTCCTCCTTGGAAGGAGCAAAGAACGAATAGATGGTGACAGGACTTTGTGCCAGTCAAACAATATCATTCTGAAAAAGGACTGGCTTACAGCTTTCCCCTTTTTAGGATTTTTGTTTTGTGTCATCAGTGAGGAAGAATTAATTATCAGGCTGTGATAACTGGAAGTTGCAGTGTTAATATGGAAGGAGTATTGAGCAATTAACAATACCGGCATGGCACAAGTTAAATACCTTAACATTTTCTTACCTTGTTTCATAAGTAGGCATGTGTTCCTTTAAATTGTTGTTTAAATGGTCATGGTAGGTCCATCAGCTGCAGGCTGTTTTCCATACTCATCTATACAGAGTCAGGAGAGGGGACTGTGCCCATGCCTCAGTTGCTGCTGCTCAAAGCCCAGCATCTTGACTTCACCCGTTACTGAAAGCAGGTTTGGAGTTATCTCTGAGCTGAGGACACTGAAAGGTGCTGCCTCCAATCTTGGGATCCTCCAATAATCCTCAAATAATTATTTGTTTAATTGCAGTCTTCAGAAAAAAAAGAGTAATTAAAAGAAAGGGACAGTGAGTGCTACGCTTGCAGGCTGCCTGCATTCTGTGGTGTTTGTGGGAAGGAGCAGTGGTCTTTTGCACTTGTCTGATAGGCAACTGTTGGAGTTTAACTAGCAGTGGTTATTTTTACCACATTTGTATAACTTACAGGCATTTTTACCAGAAAAGGAGAGCTTCCAACAATCTGCCTTTCATAGAATCACAGAATCATAGGGGTTGGAAGGGATGTCGAGAGATCATCGGGTCCAACCCCCCTGCCAAAGCAGGCTCCCTAGGATAGGTCACACAGGGAGGCATCCAGAGGGGTCTTGAATATCTCCAGGGAAGGAGGCTCTACACCCCCCTGGGCAGCCTGTCCCAGGGCTCTGTCACCCTCACTATGTGAAAGTTCTTCCGCATGTTGGTGCGGAACTTCCTGTGCTCCAACTTGCAGCCATTGCCCCTTGTCCTGTCCCCACAGACCATTGAAAAGGGGCTGGCTAATTCCCCCTGCATCCCATACTTAAGATATTTATAGACATTAATAAGGTGCCCTCTTAGTCTTCTTTTCTCCAGGCTGAACAGTCCCAGCTCACCCAGCCTTTCCTCATAGGGGAGATGCTCCATTGATTTATTTATAAGGAAATCCCCATTACTGTCACTTTTTCCTTCCCTGGGTGAAAAGTCCTAGGGAAATAGTAATGTAGGTGTACTACTTCTTGTAGTTACAGAACAGCTTTAGTAAAGAACCAGCAAGTGCTGAACAAATATGGTTGCTCTACCCATTGAGCTTGATGGATAGATGAAGGCATGTCATATTCTAGTCAAGCTTATCAGGGTGGGGGAAAAGCACCAGCAGTAAGTGAAGTGCAAGACCTGCATTTTAGTAGCACAAATAAACTGTGTGTGGAAAAGAATGTGGATAATTAGGGGGTGGCTGTGTACTATATATATACATATATATTTGTATTAATTGGAGGAAATGAAGTTATTTAGAGTGGGAAGTGGTGTATGTAGTGGAGTACGTATTTAGAGTACGTGAGTGGTTCTCACTTTCCTAGGAGGGGGCGTGAGGTACGAAGTATTCAATGATATGCTAATCTCACAGAAAACTGATGAAGATTAAGGACAGAACAGTAGCCTGCTGAAGGCAAACATATGATGCAATGTCTAATCAAATCAAAATCATACAAGGCATGCAGGATCCATCAGACTGGTGTAGTTTGCGGTTTGGGTATATCATGGTTGTCAAATTACTACTGTGGAGTTAATAACTCAAGGCTGGCAGGAGCAGTGCTGTTCTCCTCTCTGCTCTGCTATCCTATAAATAGCTCACTGTTAGGGAAGGCTGTGGCAACTTTCCCAGTAGGAACGTGCTAACAAAGACGTCTGTCTTCTACACCTGCCTTTGTGCCTTTCTCAATACCACTGTCTCTTAGCAGAGTGGAGAAGATGCCATTTGTACTACGAATTTACTACTTCCATTTGGTACATACGTATTTCCTCTTTCCCTAAATTACAGTGAAGGTGAAAAAAATGAAGTCAGGGTGCTGTTTGGATCTTGCACTGTAATTATTTTTTTTTATATACATCATCACTGAATATGAGCCAGCAGTGTGCCCAGGTGTCCAGGAAGGCCAATGGCATCCTGGCCTGTATCAAGTACAGTGTGGCCAGTAGATCTAGGGAAGTGATTGTGCCCCTGTACTCGGCATTGGTTAGACCACACCTCAAGTGCTGTGTCCAGTTCTGGGCTCCTCACCATAAGAAGGACATTGAGATCCTTGAGCGAGTCCAGAGAAGGGCAAACAGGCTGTTGAAGGGGCTGGAGGGCAAATCATATGAGGAGTGGCTGAGGGAGCTGGGGATGTTTAGCTTGGAGAAGAGGAGGCTGAGGGGAGACCTTCTCACCACCTACAACTACCTGAAGGGAGGTTGTGGAGAGGAAGGCGATGGTCTCTTCAGCCAGGTGACAGGAGATAGGACAAGGGGAAATGGCACAAAGCTGTGCCAGGGCAGGGTCAGATTAGATGTTAGGAAAAAAAATTTCACTGAAAGAGTTGTCAGGACCTGGAACAGGCTGCCCAGGGAGGGGGTTGAGTCACCATCCCTGGATGTGTGAGGCACTTAGGGATATGGTTTAGCATAGGACGGGAGCAGTTGGACTTGATGATCTTAAAGCTCTTTTCCAACCTTGTGATTCGGTGATTCTGTGATCACAGATACAAATAATCTTCTGTTTTGACAGTGCTACATTTTGAAAAGCTTCTGGCAAAGTTTGCTTGCTCACATTCATTTCTGTGTCAGCCCAGCTGCGTGGTGTTCACTTTGTGCTAGCACACAGCAACGTTTCTTCTTAACTTTCATTCAGTGTAATTTCTTGTCTCATAGGAGCCCGTGCAAGAAGGCAACCTCCAGTCGAAAAGCCCTTAAAAGAACAAGGCAAACCAGCATTTAAATCTGCACAGGGTTCCAGCTGGGCTGCTGTCTCCAGATAGTCTGACATCACCTAGCAAGGGAAAAACATGCTGTACAGTTGTAATAGGATTAAGCAATATAAACCTGCAAGCAGAAATGTGATTAATACGGGGTATTTCTGAGCCCCGCTGTGATTATATTGCTACTCTGAGAAACTAGAGTCTGTTTATGGGAAGCATTTTCAGTATGTATATATTTTTTCAGCAGTTATTTATAATTGTTGCCTTTCAGGCCTGCAGGAGATAATTTTTAAATTAACTGTGCAGTGTAATCAGTATCAATAGACTACAGTCCTGAGATGGCAGGAATTATGATAAGCCTCATACTAAGCTCTGGAGATTTGTAAGTGTGCAGTCTGCACTGCCCCATT
Source organism: Zapornia atra (assembly GCA_013400835.1). NCBI lineage: Eukaryota > Metazoa > Chordata > Aves > Gruiformes > Rallidae > Zapornia > Zapornia atra. The sequence goes on from VZTU01015534.1 coordinate 23,026, forward strand.
TTTATTAGCATTTTCATTACAAAGTTATTACTGGAAGTATGAAGTTAATGTTCTGTAACAAGAAAACAGCAGTTCTGCAGCCCTAAACACAGAACTCCACATTAAGCATAGCAGATAAAAATAACAAGCAGATACAGTTACTTCAGACAGATACTAAAGAAAAAAAAAGAGAAGCATTTACAGTAAAGCAGTAAGAACTTTTCTTAAGCATAAAACTAGTTGCAAAGCAACCTGCTGTAATTTCTGAGCATTCCTCTTTGTTCATCAAGTAGGGCTTCTGAAAGTGCACAGCATCAGTTTGAGTTTTCTCTTTGAAATCAATGGGAAAGTAAAGGTGAGGTTAAAAATATGGGCGGAATAGAGCTGAAAATCCCTCTTAAACCTGTGTAGGGAAGGACTGACTGATGGTGACACTGATGGAGTAAGCCTAAAGGGCAGTATTCCTAGGAAGGTGAAGATAATTCACTTTAAACACATAATATTTCTGTTCAATATAGTGCTTTGAGCTTCTCTTTGGAGGAATCCATGTTTTCATTCAGATTTTTTAAAAAAACCGCTTAAATTATATATATTCTATACCCTAAATTATATGCTTAAAATACTTTGAGAATGCTCTCCTTCAGCTCCTCTCCCAGCATCTGTCTTAAACAGACACTGCTGAACACCTCCAGAGCTGTAAAGATGGCCAGAGTTTTCCATTAGTGGAAAAACAGTTCACAAAACCCAGGAAGAACCACTTAAGCAATTAACTTTTTGCTCTCATTAAACTGCATTGCTTTTAATTAAAAAAAAATAATAAAACATGTTCCCTACACAGTAATACATGTTCACCCAGGGCTCTGAATTGGTGGTGAAGGTGATGGACTCAGCCTGTGTAGTGTAAAAATAGAGCTGATAGTTCTGCTGATCAGTTTAAAACCTGTTCAATTGACTAAATAATAAAAGTTATGGATCAACGAATGTTGATACAACTCCCATTCCCACTCGCTCCTGTCTCCTCAGTTGTTTCAGTGCAGTTTTCCCTAGGTTGGCTGAGAGAATCCAGGTTACAAATAACTTTAAACAAGTTTGGCATCCAGATTGTTTTGCAAATTGAATACAGAGCACTTGGCTACACAGAGTTTAAAAGGTGTAGTTAGCAGTAAATGTACTGGCAAGGAGGAGAGAACATCTCATAGGCAAAAAAGAGTGGGAAGAGCTTCAAACTGTTTTACCAGGAAACTTTAACAGCCCATGCTGAAGAAGTTAAGCCTGGGGTTTATTGTCCATATCTTACATGGTTAGACCAGCAACTGAGGAGCTGGCATATTCAATTTCAGGACCATAAAGTGGATGTTAATATAGAGTATGTTTCAAAGATGTTGTTTGACAGCTTGGCACAGTGGGAGCACCACTGGCTGTCAGGCTCTCTGCAGGGTAATGAGGTTCACAGCCCACTTCCACTGCGTAGCTACTGAAACAGGTGTCATGATGTGACGACATGGGCCAAGCTCTGCCTACATCTTTGTGGTCTGCAATGAGTATGATGTCCTGTCCTGGTTACAGCTGAGAGAAAGTTAATGTTCTTTCTAGTAGCTGGTGTAGTGCTGTGTTTTGGGTTTAGTATGAGAATAATGGTAACACACCGATGGTTTTAGTTGTTTCTGGGTAGTTGCAGTGTCTACGCTGAGTCAAGGGCTTTTCAGCTCCTCACACCCTGCCAGGTGCACAAGAAGCTGGGAGAGCACAGCCAGGACAGCTGCCCCAGACTGGCCAAGGGGGGTTATTCCCCAACACAGAACATCATGCTCCAGATAGAACCGGGGAAGCTGGGTGGGAGGTGGGATCGCTGCTCAGAGACAGACTGGGCATCAGGTTGGGTTTCTTCCTCTGGCATGGTGAGAAATTGCATTTGTGCATCACTTATTTTATATTATTAATTATTATTTTTAGTAGTAGTAGTACTTTATTATCCTACTAAACTCTATCTCAACCTACAGTTTGTTGGTTTTCTCCATTCTCATCCTCTTGCAGGGAAGGGTGAGCGAGCAGTTACCCACTGGGGTTAAGCCATGACAGCCCTGTAAATGACACAGGGCAAGTCTAGAAATAGGAATTCCAGTGGCAATGCAAAAAGAATGCAAAACATTAAAAATTAGGGTATGGTACTATTGGCCAACTGGGAAATGTCTTTGTAAATATTTGGTTTTTTGGCTTCAATCATTGAGTGTGGGGGAGGAGGAAAAATATTGAAAATCTGGAAAGTTTTTTTTTTTAAAGTTCAGCAGTAATGAAGATGCATCTCAATCATGCAAAAGGGGCTTCAAACTAGTATTAACACATCAGCTTGAAAGAATAATTCTATCAAAGTTCAGTTACGTTATTTTAACTACATGAAAGGATAACAACTTAGTATATTAATGTTTTATTCTTTAAAAACATCCAATAAAATACTTATCCTTAGAGAAAAGAATTGTAGCTCCTGATGCACTAACCAAAAGGGAAAAAAACAAGGTGTAGAAGAAGCGCTGTTCATAATGCTTTCTGAATTATTGGACTGAGATCAGAGCTGCCCCATGGCATCCCATGCTGCAATGCCCTTTGTCATGAAAGAAGTGGGAATAATCTTCATGTGAGTTTGTAAAGTGATCTCCTCTGTATTACGAATATACCTACCCTTTTTATCTAGAACTGCTTTTCGGTCAAACTGCTCTTCTAAAAAATATGGAATCCAAGACCAACACTATAATTCCAGTGGGAATTGTGTCCTTCCCAAAAAACTGTCTGCAAGTAAGTACAGTGAACTCATGTGCAGTGAAGTGTGCATGTACTGTAGAATTTGTGCTAGTGAAGAGCCTCAACAGACACTGTGGGTTGGCATCTTCAATTCTACAGCAAGCATGCACAAAGTTGAAGATTCCTTAAAATGTTTGGTTAGTTGTATCTCTGAGTTTCTGCACTTGTGTTAGAATGCTTTATGCATTCTGCTTCATAAAATGGTAAAGGGTATTTATTTTAAAAATACTAATATAATAAAAATCAGTAAGGTTGGAAAGTCAAGCACTGGAAGCTCATTAAGTGTGAAAGACCAGACTGTGAGCATACTTCTGTGTTTATCCTCTTGCTGGTATTTGACCTTGCAGATCCTTAGGTCTCAGATCATGTAATTTACTGTTTTCTCTCACAGGACTACTGCTTCATTTAGGCAATTAAATAGCACTTGGTCTGTGTCATATAGAGAGCTTGGCATCCTCCCTGTGGCTTAATTAATGTTGCCATGGGTGCTTATGGGGCAGTTGTATCGATTTGCTGCTTCAACAGAAATGGCGTTATTCTCACAAACTGCTTGTGGGGTGGCCTGGGTTTTGGCTGGGATAGAGTTTTCCCCAGAAGCTGGGATGGGACACAGCCAGCACAGGTGACCCAAACTAGCCAAAGGGGTATTCCATACCATGTAAAAAGGGGGCTAGCTGGGGAGGGGTGGCGTGGCTCCAGGGCACATTGTGTGCGATCATCTAGTCTTGGGTTGAAAAACTGCATTTTGTATCACCCATGTTCTATATTCTAAGTACTGCTGTTATCTTCCTTTTCCTTTGCTGTCCCAGTAAACTATCCTTATCTCAACATGTGAGTTTTACCTTTGTCTTCACCAGGGAGGTGAGGAGTGAGAGCAGCTGGGTGGTGCTCAGCTTCTGGCTGTAGCTTAAACCATAACATGGGGGAAAAAGAGAAAGTGAAGCACCGACATTTAGAGTAAAAAAATTCTCTAACTTTGTGTGTTCAATTTAAGGCATCTAGAATGAGGGTTTTAAAAAGCAATCATCACATTTAAGCACGGATGCTAAAAATTGCAAAGCACATTGCAAGATGCCATGGTGAGCAACCAGAAGAGGAGGAAGACACAATTAATGAACACTGTTTTTATATCATAAATGAACTCTTTGAGAAAAGTAGTATCCTCCTGAAAAATGAATTCCTAATTTCCCTTTGTAAAACCTCATGTTTATTTCTCAGTATTTTTCAGCTTCTGTTGCAAATGTCTTGTTTTACAGACCAGCCCCTTTGCTACGTAGCCCTAATTCCTATCTAGGTCAGGTACATCAACAATGAGTCAGAGATCCTGCACAAGTGCAGTACAGGACTGTGATGTTAAAGATTCCCAGAAACAGCTCGTGCAAGATCAAATGGAAACAAACACTGCTGTACAAGGCAGGACTAACGGTAACTTCTGACTGATTGTTACTACTTTTAATTCTGTGGGAAAACTTACTAAACAGCTAACCAAGGTGCACTCCTGTCACACTTGTGAGTACACCTTTTCAGTAAAGGACTTCTATTGTGAAACCACGTGGCTTGGCAAAAGAGGCAGTTATCTGCTGTGCCCTCAATAAAGGCATCTACACCCTCTTCATGGATTCCAGCTCCAGGAGGCTGAATCCCCTCTGCAATACTTAACTTTGTGTTCCCTACCACTTGGTAGGGCGTTGTAGTTTTGCGCAGCTGGGTTATGGTGAAACAGGGGGGCTGCAGGGGTGGCTTCTGCAAGAAGCAGACAGAAGGTCTCTGCAGGCCTGACAGAGCAAACACCAGCGGGCTCAAGGCCGAGCAAATCAGTGATGGTCACAGCACCTCTGGGAATCACATTTAGGAGAAAAAACAGATGCAAGCAACTGCTTTTTTCCCCCAGAGAAGGGAGTGAGAAGAGGTAAGAAACTGTGCAGGCACCAAGGTCAGTGAAGCGGGGGAGGAGGCACCCCAGGTGCCGGAGAGAAAGATGCCCCTTCAGCCCGTGGAGAAACCCATGGTGCAGCGGGTGTCCCCCCACAGCCCATGGAAAAGGGCAAGACCCCCCGCTGGATGGAGCAGGTGGAGACATAGAGGAGATGCTGTGACCCATGTTGGAGCAAGCCTCTGCCAGCACTTGCAGCCCATGGAAAGAGACAGAGATGAGAGATCCACACCGGAGCAGGTTTGCTGAGGGGTGGGGAGTTGTGACCCCGTGGAGAGCCAGGCTGGAGCAGTCTGGTCTTGAGAGACTGAGAGACATTCTATGATTTTATGACTGCACCCCATAGAAGTGACCCACACTGGGGCAGCTGGTGAGGAGCTGAAGCACTGTGGGAAAGGACTCAAGTTGGAGAAGTTTGTGGACAGTCTCCCACGGGGAGGACCCCATGCTGGAGCATCATCAACACATCCCAAGAACCTCACGTATTGCTTATGCCCTGCTGTTTTGTCCTTCCAACAGTTATCAGGGTGGTCAATGACCTCCATGAGTGCAAGGGCTGGTGAACATGAGGCTGCTCCTATCTGTCTAAAGGAGGCCTCATCTGATCTGTCTGGTCCCCATCATGATGTTTCTCACTTGTTCCTTGACTGGGAGGCTTCGTGTTTTGATGTGCCTTTCATGCTGTTTAGCAGCTGACAGTCATTTTCATCTTTATGCACTGATCCTGACCCACTCTGTGAGTCATTAAGCAACACTGCTGACTTACTGCCTCATGTCCTGTCTGGGTGCTGTCTGCCCACTGCTTCCTGATCTAGATTTCTTGAGGAGCCACGTGTAGATGTGCCATAGTGTCAATGACCTGCTGAATATACATCCTTCTTCAGGTCCTTCTGCTGCCAACAGTCATACTTCCAGTTGTACTGATGTTTACGTTTCTCATATGAATCTCTGCACTTCCACTCCTGCTAGATCCTTTGTTGTGGCTTCCCACAGGTCCCAGTGAGTTAAGTAACAGGGACCCACTTTCCTTTTCAGTATAGGTTGTGGTCTTATATTTGATCTAAGCGCATTTGCTTCAATCAACCTGATGGAATTTTCTGTCCAGGCTAAAAGACTCTTACAAGAATAAAGTATGGGGTAAAACTGCAAGGCTGGCTGTTAGGCTAAAGATCCGAATTACTTCTGCATTCAGCAGAGAAGGGTAGAAAATAAAAATGGAAAACCAAAACCAAACCAAACCAAACCAAAACCAAAACTAAACAGAAAAAAAAACCAAAGAGGAAAATTGCCAGCATCAGCTTTTTGAGATGGGATGATGGTAGAGAGGCTGCAGGATGATCACCAAGCCTGCACTGGCAGTGTTACAAGGGAACACAGCAAAAATGGTCAGAAAATGCCCAAGTGATGGCAGAGATGGCTCAGTCCCAGAGCTGTGGTGAATCAGGTTTGGGGCTCTCGAGTCCATATTTATACTGTGGATCATCATATACGTGTTTTCTAGGTTAAAAACTGTTTTGTTGGAGTAAGAAATAATCAGGTTTTGTGGCATTCTGCCTGTGGTGGAATTTTACTTGTCACAATGAGATATTAAGCAGTGATGTTGGAAAAGTATTTTTAAGTTATTTCTCAGTTAATATGTATGCATTGTTTCTCTAACAGCAAATTATTTAGGTTTATTACTGTAATTAATACTGAAATTAATTCTTGTTTTCATGGTTTTTTTCTCTACACTTAATTGAGTACATCTGCAGCATGACAAAAAAAATTCAATACTCTTAATGGTTAGGAAGAGTAATGAGATTCTTACAGAGGCATTCGTACTGAAATTAACTACAGTAACAGACATTATGGAATTCAACACTAAATTCATTAATATTAAATACATACAGCATTTATGATGATTTAAGGGTGAAAGTGATAAAACTGGTATTGCAGTTATTGATACAGAAAAGCGAGAAATCAAAAACATAAGACAAAGTGTGTGTGTGTGAGCATTCCAGCCACGCTAGTTGTACCACATAATGGAAATACTTGTCTTTGAGCTATTAAGGGGGAAAAAAAAAGAAAAACCCACTGAAGAAATAGTTTAATACCCAAATTTGTAACTTGTCCCCTGAATTGAAAAAAACTAAGATGACTGTTGATACACATTAATATGTGGCTCTGTGAGGCAAATGTGTAACTTCTCAAATGCACTCGGGTAAACGCCAGCTCGTAAAGCAATCATGGTCTTAGGCTCAATATTGGTCTTATACATATAATATGGTTTATAAATTAATTAAGTGTGGGAGACAAGAGGGAAATAGCCAGCCTCTTTTCAGTGGTCTGTGGGGACAGGACAAAGGGCGATGGCCTCAAGTTGGAGCACAGAAGTTCCACACCAATATGCAGAACAACTTTTTCACAGTCAGGGTGACAGAGCCCTGGAATAGGCTGCCCAGGGGGGTGTGGAGTCTCCTTCTCCGGAGATATTCAAGACCCGTCTGGCCGCCGACCTGTGCGACCTGTCCTAGGGAACTTGCTTGAGCAGGGAGTTGGACTTGGTGATCTCTGGAGGTCCCTTCCAACCCCTACGATTCTGTGATCCACCCGAATCACACATCACAAATAATCGCTCATGGAGTTGCTGATACGGTGGAATTTGTCTTTTCCTCCAAACTTGTCCCATAATGTTGTAGTAACTACGCAGATGCACGAGGTTCCTCGAGATCCACGTTTGTTAGCCGAAACCGGCTTCCTACCGAAGGGCAGTGCCAGCATCAGCTGCGCAAGCCCCGTCCTCCTCACCCTCCTCAGGGGCCCGGGCCGGGGATGGGGCCGCTCCTGGCCCGCGCGGCGAGAGAGGCACGGAGACTCCAGCCCAGCAGGCAGAGACCCAGGTTAATCGCTGCTGAGGCGGTGACCGGAGGCGTATCCCCTTCTCCCCGCGTACCTGAGCCCTGTCCCGCCGGGATCCCAGCCCCTAACAGCCCGCAGGAGGCGGCGGCACACCTGAGGAGACCACGCAGCCACGGAGCGCGTCTCGACACGGCGACTGCGCAGGCGCCGCCGCCGGGCCGTGGCTCAGCCGTTGGGCGGCGCGTGCGCTCCCTCCCCTGCCCTCGCGCCCCGCCCTCTCCCCCACCCTGCCCTCGCGCTCTCTGTGCGACGTCGCTGAGGAAGCGGTCGCCGTGTCGGACGCAGCAGATTCGCCATAACCGGCCGCCCCGCCTGGCCTGGCCCCCGCCGCGTCAAACTGTATTTCTGTACCACAGGCGGG
>VZTU01015534.1:31035-60549 GCA_013400835.1 Zapornia atra
TTGGCTTTCGGCCGGCTCCCCCGCTGCCCCCCTCCCCGCCCCTTCCACGCCGCGGTTATGGAGGCCGCGGCTGCAGGTGAGCGGCGCGGCGCGGGGCCGCAAGCGGCGGCCGGGGAGGGCGGGCGAGCGCGCATGGATCCTCTTTGAGCGGGGCCAGCGCTGACGGGGAGGGGGGAGAAAGTAGTTCCGGCGTCACTCGTCGTTGCGCTCCGCCCGCACGCGAAGTAGTTCCCTCATAGGCTGTCCGGCGGCTGCTTCCCAGCCGTCATCGCGCCTCTGGTGGGGGCCAAGTGTGCGGGCGCGGGGAGGGCTGCACCGGCTGGCGGCCGCCCTAGGGGTTATGGAGTTGCCTTACTCGGGGGGACCAGGGCCTAGGCCAGGATGCGTCCCACGGCGACGGGGGAGGGCCGCCATGTGCGTGTGGGGAGGCGCCGGGGCTGTCCGAGCGCGGTGTCCTTCTGGGGAGGAGACTCCGTCCCACCGGACAACGCAGGTCCCTCCGCGGTAATGGGGGTTCCGAGTGGTGCTGAGGAGGGCGCCAGAGGGCTGGGGCGGCCCCAGCTCTGGAGCCCCGAGGAGCCCAGGTTGCCCGTCCCGTCGTTCCTCTCCCTGAGCGTGTCGGGGACACCCGGAATTGAGCGGCTGCCGGGCTGCCTGGTACTTGCATGTAGCCAGTGCACATCCCGATTTAAAACACTCATGAGTGCCTTTGACACCATGTGCGAATAGTTTTATTACTCCAGAGCCTAAGAGTTCAGCTGCGAAAGGGAGATGATGAAGTTAGGTGCTCGTACGGCATTGCCATCTCGGTCCTTTATATGCCTTATCTTGGCACGTTGATGCTCACAGGTGTTGCAACTGAGAGGAACATGACGCAGGCGTGGCGGCTGTAGAACGCTGTGTAGTCCTGCTTTCTGCCTTTCACAATCCCTGTGCGGTTGTTGCAGTGCAAGTTCATGATGTTGCAGTAATTTAGGGCTGCTTAATTAACAATGTATACTCAGATCTGGCGTTCAGCTATCATCACCTGAGACGACATTTTAATTTTTAGAACCCCCAGTTATTTCTGGCTGCCCTGTGGAATGTTTAGAAACAACTAATTTACACTCAAACGGGATTTTTGTGCCAAAGAGATCAGAACTATCAGGAGAAAACTTGTATCTTAATAGAATATCCAAGAGGTGCTGTGTTACGTACTGTTGTAAAAAGCATTCCAGGGCTGCTGAATATTCATTATCCGATTTTAAATGAGAGATTAATTCTCATACAACTAGTACTACTCCTGCTTCTAAGATATCTATATTTGTTCAAGCACATTTGTCTTCAAAAGTATTTTGAATATAGTTGAACCCAGGACTCATCAGCACACGGTATGTTCGATGTTGCAACTGCAGAACTGTATCTCACTACAGATATGTTTCTGTTAAGTGTGCTTCTGAAAATCAGGTTCAAAGCATTTCAGCCAGGACATCTTGATCCCGACGGCTGATCGCGTAAGCTCTTGCTTGTTTGGGGGGTTTCAGGTGTTTTCGGGGTCTCTGGCTGTGTGGATTACGGTATGGTACTGTCTGATGGTGGTAACTTCTGCAGTGTGGCATTTAGACACACGAGGGCGATCTTAGAACGTTAAAGAAACCCTGTAAGTGTGTATTAAGGCACTTCTGGTTTTGTGATGGAAAGATACTTTAAGATGCTTAATAAACTGATTATTCTAAACTGTTGCAGATATATTCATTTCCTAGTTACCAGAACATCCGTTTTTTGTCCAGTTCTCAATTCTGTATGTTCTAGCCCAGATAAGTGTGCATAACCAGAATCTTCTTTTAAAGAACTTTATTTAACTTTTTCCAGGAACTTTCGTAAAGCTTATTTGTATACAAGAGAAAATACATATGCTTTCATTAGCTAAGTTTCAGTAGTTTTAAACTCTAGTTTCTTTTGACAAATCTGGCAACAGGCTAGTTAAATACAGTAGGCTTGGTTATGGTGAGAGTGTGAGGACAAGCTTCAGACAAAGAGAGATCCTTTTCTTGTTGGGCAGCTGTTTCATCATGTGGCATGAGGATGGCTCTGGCTTTTGGTAATATCTTAGATAGCTCTGAAGTTAATGTAAATTGGATACTTAGTCTTCCAGTGACTCATGTTCACCATCTAAAATTGATCTCCCAAAAACCAGAACTCCAGCCTGTTACTGGTCTGTCTTCCTACCTTTGCATTGGAGATAATTAGGTCTTCGTCAAGTATTTGGAGATTTTAGGAGGTGCTGTCTTATGTTTGTAAAATATTATGGTATTTTAGTGGTATAGCATCTGAGCTGTCTTATAGCCTACGTTGTGCAGTGCAGTTGTGATTTAGACCTAAACTATTCATGCTTTCTGAGATTTTTTCCTAATTTTGTGGCTTGTCTGACACATTTGTGTCTCTCCTAGTGACTCACTGTAGATGGCTGAATAGAGAAGTGTTAAGGCCAGTGGAAGCACATAGTACTATTTGCACAGCATATGCTCTTAGGCCTTCTTACAGGCTTGCTGAGCCCCAAATAGTGTCTTTCCACTTTCTAAGCTCTTGATGCACTTACCTTCAGGAACTGTAACTCCCAAGTGGATGCGTTTCCATCTTACGGCTATATGAAGAGCTGCCTCCTTTCATGTTCTCTGTTTCTTCCAGTGCAGAGAGAGATCAGCTGAAAAAAAACCAGACTGTAGTTTCAGAGGGATCATTTACTGGTCATCTCCATGACACACATGACTTCACAGTTCTTCATTTTACTCTCTGCCTTTTCTCTACCCCTCAGCTCTGTCCTTCCCAGGCAGAAATGTTCTGATTTATTTGACTGCTTCTTTTATGAAACTGCTGTGCTATTGATCGTCCTTATCTTTGTACACTTACAGGATGATTTTAAAAAAATATTACTATTTTAGTTTTTCAAATTAGAGGAAAAATACCCAAACAGGTAAGCCCAGTATGGGCTTCTGCAGTGATAATCTTCTTTTCTGGTTTTGATAGGTCTACATGTTACAGGACCATCTGTTTTATAGGGCAGCCTATTATAAATCTGAGGTTTTGTGTTTGAGTGGTGCAGTTCTTGGCTTTGTTTTGAGACTGTCGTAAAGTGTTTGCCAGAATTGAGAGAGATCTTTCGTAGGAAACCTCTCCAACCCCTCATAGAACTACAGCAAATTGAAAAACTTGTTTTTCTATGGGCTCACCTTCCTTCAGAGGTCTTTTCATACGCAGATTACTCTTCATTTTCACTACATGGGCTCTTAGGCAGGCCTGTTTAGGTGTTTTTTAAAAAAGCTGCATTCTGCTTTTTATTTTTCAAGTTGATAAAATTATCCTTAATAGCCTGCTTTGCTGTGTTTTTACATGTATTTTGTTGCAATTTCCAATCCTTTGTGTTTTCCTGGTTTGACAAAATTAACTCTTACCAATTATTTTTTTTTTACTAAATCTTCCTTTCACTGCTATTTAGCTGTGCTAGATTTTTTTTCCTTCCCCTTTCTAAAATCTTCCTTGATGGATAGCATCAAATATGAGGCTTTTAAATATCTTCATGCTTTTTGCAAGGATTTAACTCTTCTTGAAGCCTTTTTAGTCCTATTTTGTGGTTTGTGTTTTTGTTGTTAATCTTCATCTAGTTCATGTTGCTGTCGAACTCAAACATCAGGATCTTTACCACTCTTTAAAAGGATTTTTGAGTGCTGCTTTAATCACAGTGTGTTACTTTGAATGGGGTCCTGTATTTTACTTCTGTTAAGGCAAAAAACTCTTTTTTCATGTGGTTTCCCTGACCCATTACTGGGTAAAGTGGTCCCTAATGATGTCTAAACATTTAATCTTAGCATCATGTCTTGATCTGACATGTGACCAGCCTGCATAAGGGTAATTGAAGCCTAGGCTATATTTTGTCTGGATTTGTAACCTCCTTTATCCACTTCAGTGTGTCACAGTCATTCTTACCATTGTGGTAAGCCTTCAGACTGTTGACTCATGTAGTCCTAACGCTGTTTTTCTGTACAATGTGAGTACTTCATACCTCAGAGATTCTGTTACTTGCTAAAAGCGCTCGATAATCAGGTTTGAGCCTAAGCTGCTTGTAACAGATGACATTGCTTCACAAACAATACATGAGTTCCTGCTCTAGGTGTTTTGAGGTGGTAGTGTCCCATGGCAATACAAAAATATTCTTCAGAAACTTGTTTGAGCTTATGTCTGTCAATAACCCTTGTCTACAGGTAGTTACTCTGATTGTGACACCCTGTTGGGCTCCTTGTGTTATTGCAGTAGTATGTAGATTTATCTTTTTAAAAGCAGCTACAAAGAAACAGAAAACTCAACAATTTGTTTCAGCTGTTGTTGTTTCCTGTGAAATTGTTAGTAACTTCTAGGTTATCCAGCCTTTGAAAGTAGTGATTGTGACTTACTGCTGCAAGGTGAATCACCTTGATCTTTGTGGCCTTTTGCACTTCACAGATTCACAGAATTGTAGGGGTTGGAAGGGACCTCCAGAGATCCAGTCCACCCCCCCTGCCAAAGCAGGTTCCCTAGGACAGGTCGCACAGGCATCCAGATGGGTCTTAAATAACTCCAGAGAAGGAGACTCCACACCCCCCTGGGCAGCCTGTCCCAGGGCTCTGTCACCCCCACTATGAAAAAGTTCTTCCACACATTGGTGCAGAACTTCCTGTGCTCCAACTTGTGGCCACTGCCTCTTGTCCTGTCCCCACAGACCACTGAAAAGAGGCTGGCTATTTCCCCCTGTCCCCCACACTTCAGATATTTATAAACATTAATAAGATCCCCTCTCAGTCACTTGTCACCCTTCAGTCTTTAATTTTTAAATGCTTTTATAATCTCTTAAATTTTGGGTTGTATGAAGCCTGTTACTCCTTTGTGTTTTGTCCCTACTCATGTTTCATATATACCTGAAGGAACTACCAACGCTGCTCCCAACACCACTATCATGCATTGATGTCCCAAGCACCTTAACAAGTGCTTCCCCCCCCTTTTGTTTTCTCAGTCCCAGTATATTATATTGCTTAGATTTTTAAATGCAATTTATTTCTTAATCAACAATTATGAGCTTCACTGTAATTTAGTCTTGTACACTGTGTAGCTCTCTGAGAGTATCTACATAGTTTACCTTGTAAACTAAACTTGTGGCCTTGTTAAAGAAAATACTGGGTGTGTATGAGTAGGCTTCCCATAAAACCATATTAAGGGTTATTGATTCCAGCATTGTCTTTTAGCTTTTGCAGGAATGCATTTTGTATCAACACTGCCATAACATTTTTATTGTTAAAATAAAGAAAAAAGTTTGTGACATTTAACTAATAATAATTAAATTGTCTTGATTTTAGTTAGCAGTTAAATGTGAGAACAGGCATGGTGAGGTGCTCCTTTTCCATGATTGAATGTATTCTGTATTGCAGGTGTTTTCTTTATAGTCATCCTCTGCTGGTGAATTAAGCAAAAAATAGTTGCCTGCTCTTCAAATAGTTTAGATTTAGATGAATGAAGCCCTAAGAGCTTTCTACTCTCTGTTTTTCTCCTTTAAGTACAGTTAAGTTGTTAGTTTTGAGCATAGGATTCTTGTGGTGCTGCTGTTCTAATGGCCACAAATAATGGCAGGGTTTATTTACCTTTAATGCTTTTGATTGAGAGATATTTCATAACCCTGCATGTTAATTTACTTATAAAATAGAGAAAATAGCTGTAAACAGGTATTGATTTTTTTTTTAACTCTATCAAATGAAAAGAAATAAAATTAGTTTATACCAGCATCTTTATTAAAATGACAGCCAAAATGTTGCAAGGTGGAGGAAGAGGTCTAGGAAATAAATTTGTGCCTAAATACTGCTTTTTAATGTTAAAGTGTAGGTAATCAAAATATGTTAATTGAAAGATTTTTTTTTAAGATAGAAAAATGTAGTTGACAGTTATTTACATTTTACTCAGATTATGAAGTAGTACTGATTACTTGAAACATTGAAAACTCATCATCATATGTTTCACAGTATTTATTTTTTAAAAAAACTTCTTTTTTAAACAGATTAAAGTAGATTTGAAGTAAAAAACCCAACAACAAAGTGTCACTCTCTTGAACCAATAAAATCAAAGATACATTGTAACATGTTTTTGAAAATTTTATATATATGAAATGGAACTGGAAAAAATCTAGCACATGCAGAGAAATAAGATCTTATGTCTAAGAAAAATATTTTTGTGTTTGATGTTAGCGTAGGATATTGTAATTAATTGTACTCTGTGTGCTAGTTCTTTCCTTTAGACTTTGTTTCTGAGAGAGGATGTTACTCGTATTGAACACAAGTGACTGACTTTTTACATGTTGTGCTCAGAATAACTGTAGTCTCATGATTTCAATACTTCTACCTCAAGAAGCTGTCAAAGAAAAGTCTTGTGTTTTGTTCTTAGACACTTCAATATCCTGCTGAGCGTTTGCATATGAAGAGTTCTTTAATAAAACCAGTAATTTTTTAAAGAATTGTGCCCACTTTTTATTGCATTTGAAATTTGAACAGAAACTCTTGTACTTTCTAAATAATTCTCATGTTAGTGTAGTGTTACATTTTGGTATAATAAGGGAAAATTTAACTCCACTGAATAGTAGATGTTAATAGAGCTGTGATCTGATAATTGCAGTGGTATAGCAGTGGCAGGACAGCGAGGAAGTCAGGTACTGAAGTAACATAAATACCTGTCTTTTTTTATAAGCTAGTTGGACAGTAATGCAATGCTTTGCTGGGAGGTGAAACTACAATTGGTTTCTGATTATATTGTAACATTGTGTTCACCAGTTGCAGACATTAGTCATTGTGTTCACCAGTTGCAGACATTACTATAGGTATTGGGAGTTTTTATAAGAATAAGTATTTTAGGAATATTTTGAAATCAGGGCTAGATTTTAGGCAGTTATCTCTCAATACAGTCCAGTGCTGAGATATATTTAGGTGAGACTGTATTTCCCCTTTCTTACCAGTTACAAAATTCAGGTGGCCTCCAAATCTGTGCCTGCAATTTCTTGGTGTCCCATCAGTTAGTAACTGGAGACTTTTGGTCCTTGGCATTGTCTGTTATGTCTTGTCTGCCAGGTTTGTGTCTCTCTGTGTTCTTGTTCATCATTTATCCCATTAACTTACTGACCTCCTTTGTACTGAAAATACCCTAGATCAGATATCCCTAATAAAGGAGTCTTTCCTTCTAGATACCCTTATAAATGAATAATAATTATTAAAAAAAAGACTAAAAGCTTATTTAAAAGTTGATATTTTAAATGTCATTCTTGGCTTGCTGTATTCTGTTTTCTGGCTGTAGCCATGGATGCAGAACAGGAGTAGTTTCATACAGTTGTTTTTAAGACCTTTCATACAGAAAATGCTAAGACCCCCAACTCTTCACCTAATAATTCAATTTACAAGTACTGTGGTAATGATATGACTTAATCCAAAGCTGTAAAAACCCTAGTGGTGATGAGTAGGTGGTCCTGTGGACCTGCACATCAGTGAAGTGACAAGAGTGTCTGGGCTGCTGTGAGTTACCTGTTACCTCTGGGGCAGGTTGTTCAGTGACCTGCAGCAAACTGGAAAAGCAGCCAGACACTGGAGAAGGAGTTGGTGATGTGGAACTGGGAGAAGGAGAGTAGACCTGAGGATGTGATTTGCAGCTGAAGGCATGTGTTTCTGTTTCTAATAATTCTAGCAGGTTCTGTAAAGAAACTAACAACACCACAAGGCCTTTCTTTGCAAACCTTTGTGTGCTTGTAGGTAGGGCAGGTTAGCGTCAAGCATGTGAGGAGCCATATCTGTGGCTAAGGACATGGAGATCCCTTAGCTGTTTTGCTGGGTTAGAAAATGGCATATCAGTGGCTTAAATTGTGTCAACAGAAAAATTGTGCCTGGTCTTTATTGTGCTTGAGATTGCTGGAGAAGAGGCATGATGGTTTTCTCTGTGGTGCAACCAGGTGTTAACTCTGGAAATAAAGATATGGTTTCTTAATTCTTAACAAGTTAAGAATACCTGAATCTTCTGGTGGTATTCAGTAAGACATTGTCTGGTAGCCATGCAGTATAATGTGCCCCATGAGGACTCTGGTAGCTTCAGATCTGACCTGTGTAAATCTTGTGAAACCTGGAAGCTATGTTTACCTTTAAATTTTTGAGTTAAGAACAAGGATTGTTGGATTCCAGTCAGGCCTCAACAGGGAAGCAACATTCTTGTAGCTGCAAGAGGAAAGGAGGTTGGAAATAGAAGTACAAGCTAACGTAAGTAGGTAAGTTGTAATCTTGAAAGTAAGGAACAGGGAGAGAGTAGAGAGCCTGGCATAAGAGATGCTGGAAAGAGAAAGGGAAAGTTTAAAAATGCATGTGTGTGGAGAAGAGAATTGGAAACAAGCACTAGTGTAACTTGAGAGATAAAGGAGTTACTGAACTGAGAGTAAAATTTGTATTACATATTCTGAAAATGAGAGGAAATTTTTTAATTGTAGTGTTCTTTATTTTTCTTACTTTCACCATCAAACATTGCTAATTGTAGTGCAATCACAAATACTTGTAATTAAAAAAAAGGAAGAAAAAATGCAATAAGATAAAATCCTAGTCTGTGTGATGCATAAGATTTTTAATTGCAGAATGTTCTTGTCAAGGATTTGATGATGATGATGAGTTAGCAAAGTTTGTTTCAGCTTTTTAAGTTTAGAAGGGAATTAGTAGTTATTCATATATTCATATTCTGAACTTTATTCATCTGTGTTGTAGGTTTCCCATGTCCATAAGTATGTGTACTATTGACTTTGTTACTCCACAGGCCCATAGGTATTCAGTGAAGGTTTATTTTTGTATTTTAACTACAGAGTTCTAGTTCCTTTTAACAGTTGCAGAACTTCAAATGCTGTTACAGAAGTTTTAAACTATTGCCTGTGTTGAATAGTGATGAAAAGCTGTGGGTATATTAGAATGATTTATGGCATGTAAATACAGATTTGTTTCCTTGCCTCTTGTGGTAATAGTTATTTAAAAAGATAATGATACCCACCCCCTAGCTTACCTTTTAAGCAAAATGAAAGGTTTTGTTTGATTAGTTAATTTTAACTCTGGGCTAGGTTTTGTCATAAAATAGTCAAAAGTATATCTAACAATAATATATATTAGGAGGGCAACGAGGGTGTTGAAGGGTCTGGAGGAGGCCTTATGAGGGGAGGCTGAAGTCCCTTGGTTTGCTCAGCCTGGCTGAGGAGGGGGAGACCTCATTGTGGTCTGTGGCTTCCTGACGAGGGGGAGTGAAGGGGCAGGTGCTGATCTCCTCTCTTTGGTGACCAGTGATAGAACCTGAGGGAACAGGATGAAGCTGTGACAGGAGAGGTTTAGGTTGGATGTTAGGAAGAGGTTGTTTCCTGAGAGGGTGGTTGGGCACTGGCACAGACTCCCTAGGGAAGTGGTCACAGCACTGAGCTTAACTGAATTCAGGAAATGTCTGGACCATGCACTCAGTCCCATGCTCTGACTTGTCTGGCCCTGTGTGGAGCCAGGAGTTGGACTTGATTGGTCCCTTCCAACTCAGGATATTCTGTGATTCTATGTTTCTGCATTAGGTGTTTCCATTAAATACAATTGATTTCAGTGATTTTTCTAAGATAAATGCTTATTTCTCCCCCTTTCTCTCTTCCCCCCTCCAACTATAAAGCAAAACAGCACAGGTGCTGTTCTGTGCTCTGTGAAGGGGATTGGGAATAAGGGAACCCATGTCCTCCTAGTCTGCATCTATTTCCTTTTAGTAATCCATTTGTTAATCTCCCTTTGCTGCATACATCCTCAGTAGAAATTAAGAAAACTGACTAAGAAATATATGCTGAGATCTTTGGAAGAATTATAAAAAAGAATTCGAAATGGCTTCACATACATTATAGTTTAATTTTCCACTTTCCTATTTAAGAAGAAAATAACTGGTATTATTTATTTAATGCAGTTTATATGGGCAAAGGGAAGATAATGAATTAACACAAAGCATGTTCAATGAACAGAGTGTTCCAAATTGGTTTTGGCTGAAATTCCTGTTGTTTGTTTACCTGCATACTTGATTACTGTACCTTTCTTTCTCTGAATATTTAACTGCTGCCTAAATAATTGCTCTGTTGATTTCCTACATAATTAATTATTTACTAATTAATCATTGATTCCCTGCATAGTTAATTAACTTATTGCTTATTTGATTTTTACACTTAATTGACTATAATTCATTGCTCTTCTGCAATACCACCTAATTAGCAACTGGTTAATCGATTATCATTTGCTTATCCCTAGTCTAGTTGTTTAGGTCTGTGCTCAGCATGGTTTATCCTTGGCTTTATGATCTCCTTTTCCAGTTATTCTTAAAATAATTCCTGTACCCAGTTATGTTTCCACCGCACCTCTGAGCAAAGCACATGCATCTTCTGCATGTTCTCCTGGTCTTCCTGTGCCTTCACCAGCAGCCACACTGCTCTCTGCCACCTGGTCTGTTTGATGGTTTCCCATGGGTTTATTACTTTGTGTGAATCCTGAAAGCTTCTCAGAGAAAAACTTAAGAGTTTGTGTGGTCAGTCACTTTAAACAACCAAACACACTGTTGTGGATTCTTCTTGCTTTTCTGCCCCTCTCCAAGTCCTCACTGGGAGGAGTGAGAGATAAAGTGGTGGTAGAGTACTTTGTAAAACTCTTGGAGGAGGAGACAGGAGAGACAGACCAGTGAGCCTGAACATTTCAGGAAAATAACCAGCAGGTCAGGAAGCTGTGGCAAATAAAACCTCAGAAGTGTCAGCTGAATCCTGGAGCTACAGTGTTTGGTGTTAGTTAAATCTTTACGTAGATGCTCTTAGGTTTTGTAATGTGAATCTTAAATGTGCATTTGCTTTTATAGACAACAGTTGTCATCCTTTAGGTCAATAACAGGCTTTAATTTGGGGTTTTTTTTGAAAAAAAAAAAGTATAAACATACTGCAGTCAAAGTAGAAATGCAT
Source organism: Zapornia atra (assembly GCA_013400835.1). Lineage (NCBI taxonomy): Eukaryota > Metazoa > Chordata > Aves > Gruiformes > Rallidae > Zapornia > Zapornia atra. The sequence goes on from VZTU01015534.1 coordinate 42,050, forward strand.
TTGTGCTTGAGACAACAGAATGCCTGAGAATGAACCCTGCTGAGTTCCTGAGGACATGTTGAGTATATTAAACATTTCGCAGTGCTGCTTATAGATCACATTTCAAACAGCAGTGGTATTTGAGCTGTTTTTCAGAGGTCTTTTAAAAGAGATGGAGGTGTAGTCTGAATTTAATAGTCTGAATTTTAGTTTTGATGCAGTCGTATTACTTCTGAAGATGAGGATGCTTTTGTTCAAGTTTCAGGTGCAAATAAGTGTAAGAGTGAGCCAGATCTCTGGTTCTTGACACCTTAAGGATGGGTTTTTCTTGAGTGAGGTGGGCAATACAAACACGTTATGAAGGAAGGGGAACAATGTTGAATAGGAGCTGTGATCTTTGCTTGGGGCTGTCATGAAAACAGGTCCCAAAATAGAGCTTCCCTGTTCTCTTCCTTCTCAGATTCATCCCAAAGTTCGTGAAATACCATTTTATTTCTGTACTTCTCCAGTTAATCTGTGGTTTGAGACTTTCTAGCATTGATGGGTCCAGTTTGATTTCAGTGAGCATATATCCCTAATTTTCCATAGGGGTGGCAGAGGGGAGAGGAGCTATTGAAACTAATCTCTGGGCCAGGAATTTATATATGTGGCTGAAGAACAAGCATGCTGTGAAAACTAGTTCCTGGTGGTTGTTAGGTTTCACAAGATACTGAAGGGAGTGGGGACTGCTGAAAAATGAAGCCATTAAAACAAATGACAGTTTTAAAAAGCAAACAAACTCTGCCAAATTAACTCCTTTACAAAAACTGGTGAGCTTTTTTTCTAGGTGGATTTTTTTTCTGAATTATTAACTTTTTATTAACCCTTATTTATTGTTATTTATTCTCTTGTGGCTTTGCTTTCACATCACACATGGTACCTGCAAATTAAAAATAAAAAAAACAACAACAAAGCAAGCCCCACTCAGGCAGGTTTGTCTAAAAGATTCTGTAAAATTTCTGTTTAGAGCATTGAAGTTTTAATGAAATTTTTCATTTGTTGCTGCTGCAAAGGTTTTAATTTGTTGGGGTTATTCAAATTAGTAGGAATTTTTCACAGAACTTGTATGTCAAAGCATATGAAATGCTAGATATTTTTGTTAATGTCAAATGTTAATATTTCCTGGGACCAAAATAGTGTATTTTGTTTTGAGAGCAAGACTTTTTTCACCCTCCTTAAATTTTCCTCCTTTTCCTGCCCATTTTTCTCGATGTAGGTGGGTCAAGATGAGGCCTGATTATTTTTTTTGTTTTTTCAAATATTGGGATAAATTTTGTATGTATAGCTCTGGAGTAACTGGAAAGATAAAGGAAGATAATATGATTGCATAGCGGTGACTGTCATAGGATACAATATTTTGTGGTTAGCAGTGCTGTAGATGTTTTGTCCTTCCTCCCCACTCCTTCATTAGAGCCAGGTCTAAGGATAATGACCCTGAAACCAAGCACTTCACATTTTTGACTCATGGTGTATGCTTGTGGTAACATGCAGGCAAAAATAACATACCAAAGCATACATTTTTTACAAATTATAGTTATTTTCTAACAAACATTACTACAGTGGAGGAAAAGTTTCCTTGTATCTTTTGTGGGACTTAATTTTTCTTTTAATTGTTGCTACTTATGTTTACAGTACTTGCACAGGTAATTAGAGATTCAGACTTACTTAGGTGAGGTAAGTAGAAAAATTAAGTATACATGGGAAAGAACAATGAGGTCCATGAACATAAATCAGGATTTGGAGCCCAGCTTCTCTGTATTTCAGAACTACTTGGAAAAGGATAAGATCTTTTGCATTTATGCCAGTTTGATGAACATCAAACCTGGAAAATGACTTGATGTTTTATGTAATTTTATCATTTGTTTGAAAAAAATACACGACTGTAACATCGAGGCTGGAAGGGGGGGAAAAAAAAGATCTGAATCTGACCTGCTTCCTTTTGGGTCTTAGAAAGTTTTGAAGATTTGAGACAGAGTAAATTTTGTACTTTGTGAGTATCTGGGGAGAATTTTAACTATTTCTTACACTAATTCTTTTGGGGATTTATTATGAATGTCTTAATGCTGTAACATTCTTCATTTCAGCTTGCTTGTTACTGTCTGTTTAGTGTATTAAGTTAACTGATAGTTACAGTGTAGCTGAACCAAAATGTCAAGAGCTGGTGATAATATAAATAACCAACTGAAATTTGGAAATATTAACTCCTCTTTCAAAACTTTCTTTTCAGGGATCAATTCCATCTTCATGTGTAAGCTTTGTAACTTATTTTCACCGAATCAATCTGAACTGTTGTCTCATGTCTCTGAGAAGCATACAGAAGAAGGGACCAATGTGGATGACATAATTATTCCACTCCAACCTCTAACAGTACCCACAAATGTAAACAAAGATGGAGAAGGTACGTTCATAAATTGAGAGGAATGTGATTTTTGAAAGTAGTTTAGTTGTTTAATAAAACCTGTGGTCTGATGATTTTGCATTGTGTATAGAATGGTTATCACAGCTGCTTGTTACAGCTTGCTTTTATAATGGTCACTGTACAACCACCAACCTGAATTTCATTCAGTGCTGAATAGATGGATAGACAGATGTGGATAGACTCAGCACCTGATAGGGGATGGTGACATTGGTCCACTAATTTTAAGTGCCTAGTATAGCCAAGTCTGCTTCCTACAAGTTTAATTTGAGCTGTGGAATACCAGTGGGAGGCAACTGTGACACTGTGGATGGGAGTCTTGAGGCATAGGAGTGGTGGTGTGCTTTGAGTTGTCTAACTTGATACTTGTTGTGTTTCAGATGATGTTAATAGTTCTATTCCAAAAAGGAAATGGCATGATTCATAATTCATAACTGTACTTTAACATTGGCACTAGTAAATAAAGCAATGTAGTAGTTGCAGATTGAATTAGTTACACAGAACAATTTTAATCTGCAGCAGAAGTAGTTGCATTAATTCAATTTTTAACTGATTATAATTGCAGTTCTTTGTAATATCAGCAATAGGTTCAGAATAATTTAGACTTCATAATTGTGTTTTGTGCTTGGGGTTGCCCTGCCCTTGCACTTGACTGTGTTGAACTTCATGCATTTCACACGGGTCCAGCTCTAAGACTGTCAGGGTCCCTCTGGATGGCACCTCTTGCCTCCAGCACGTTGACTGCACTACACAGCTTAGTGTCATTGGCAAACTTGCTGAGGGTGCACTCAATCCCACTGTCCATGTTGTGGAACAAAGATGTTAAACAGTGCTGGTCCCAATTGCAACCCTTGAGGAATGTCACTCGTCACTGGGCTCTCCTTGGACATTGAGATGTTGACCACAACTCTGAGTGTGACCATCCAACCAATTCTTTATCCACTGAGTGCTCCATCCATCAAATCTGTATCTCCAATTTAGAGACAAGGATGTCATTCAGGACAGTGTCAGATGCTTTGCACAGCTTCAGGTAGGTGACATCAGTTATCCATCGATGCTGTAAACCAGTCAAAGCAACCAAACTTACTGGGCACAGTTTGCTGTTAGTGAAGCCATGTTGGCTGTCACCAGGCACCTCCTTATGTTCCATTTGCCTGAGCGTACCTTCCAGGAGGATCAGCTCCACAATCTTGCCAGAGACAGACGTGTAGTTCCCTGAAATTTCTTCCTATTTAAAAATGGGGGTCATGTTTTGCAGTCAATGGGAATTCACCAGGCTGCCACAACTTCTCAGACATGATGGAGAGTGGCTTAGCAATTTATCCACCAGTTTAGTCAGTACCCACAGAGGCATCTCATCAAGTCCTAAAACCAAACTGCCGCACCAGACTCTTGTTGCAGTGCTCCCCAGGCAGCTTTTTATAGGTGTGGTGGTGGCTGTGGCTGCTCTGGCAGTGCCCCCAGACCTCATCAACTCTTCCTGCCAGAGCTCCTATCTGTCTGTCTCGTTCTTTAAAGATTATTTTTTTATCATTAATATAGGCATGTGGTATTTCTTCATTTATTTACCACTAATAATTCAGTAGTTACATTAACTTCATCGACATAAGAAGATAAGTCTAGTAATGGTCATTCAGCTGTAGCTGCTATCTCCTCAGGTGGCTGGTGAAGGAAAACTCACACCAGATTATTATTTCACACAATGTCTAAAATAAACAGTGCATCAAAAGAAGATGAACAAACATCAGATCTACATCAAGTTTCAAAATGCCATTCTCATTTGATTTTAATTGTACAGAATTAATTTCTCAGGCATACAGAATGCATCTTTAAGTCCCTGTTTCCTGTAGGCCCTTCACTAAACACCATTTCTGAGCACAGTGAGACTGGTAGTTTGTAACATTCTTAGTGCTTTTAATAAAAACACTCTTCTGCATACTAGTTTTTGTACTTGTGTTTGGGACTGCCTGCGCTTTCTGTATTGTATGTTGCTAACCATGCATTGTGCATTTATGAGAATATTAGATAATTACTGTTGTGATCTGAAGCAGAAGTTCATATATGCAGCTTTTAAGAGAAAACTTTGCACATGTAATTGCGTAAAATACAACATTTGTATGTTAAGTTACATATTCATAAGTTACCTTTTTCATTGTTCTTGGTGAATACTTTTTGTCATCTGCTATCATCGTATGTCGTGCCAACTCTGCCATCAGCTGTCAGTGAGAATGCCAAGGTAAATTACTCTCAGATAGATTTCAAGTCCTATTACAGACTTTCCTTTCTTCTTTCTCATTGCACAGATTGACTTGGAGAAGAAGGTAGTCTGTTCTGAGGCACTATTCAATTATTTCCTGTGTTCTATTAAAAAAACCCAACAAACAAACCAACAAAATAAAATTATTTCACAGTTGAATTTAGGAATTTGAAGAGTTTGTCTTTCAAGGCATTTTCTTTTCCTCCTGTTATGGAATCTGCAGTAGATAAAACTTCAAAAGTTTATAACATACCTTTTTTCCTCAGTGAATCCTTCTTTGTAGTAATTCACTACTGTCACAAAAAGAAGTGATTGATGGATGACAGTCTCAGAAATTACAGCTTTCTTTTAGTACTTGTTGGCTGACAGATGAACATCTTTTTGTCTTTTGAAAGCATAGTTTTTCTTCCAAGCACTGCTAAACACTGTAACTTCTTCAGAATTGGTACAGATGAGTGAGTGCCTTGTTTTTAACGGAGCTCTGTGTGCTGCCTGAGTAATAAATTAATGGTTTTTTAAATACTGTGAACAAGTGAAATACTAGGCAAGTAATATGTGTTTATTACTTTAGTATTGTTTTATTGGAAATGCTCCCTGCTGAATTTCATTTGTCATGCCACTTTCCTACAGTTAGGTCATGATCTAGTTGAAGTGTTCTAACCATTTTGGTAGGACAATATTAGAGGGTTTTTTTATCAAGTGGAACCAATGGTAGTGAGAAAGGAAAGCAAGCAGCAAGGAACGGAAATGACTGTCATAAGCCTCAGAAGTTCTGATAATCAGTTTTCCTTATGTGTCCTCCTGTTCCTGTGTATGTTGCCACCCAGTCCTTGCCACCAGGCTTTTAAGTGTTTGAGAAGTGCTGTAAATTCTCCTGCTGGAAGGCTCAGTTACAAACAGGTGTAAATGTACATATTTGATGTATCAATCGGTTGCTGCACCATTAGTAATCACAGTGATAAGCGCTACAGTTTGTAGGCTCGGTTGTTCCAGCAACCTGCTAAAGGAGCAGTTTTCACACAATAAGAGATTCTGTTCCCATTTCTTAATACGAAGGTGCTGTTCTGGTGTTTGTTAAGCTTACATTAAAACAGTCAAGGAGAAACGTACCTCTTTTACCTGATCCTGCTTCCTTTCTTTTTGGATAACTTTGGGTAAGCTGATGTGCCACTGTATCATACAGGGAGAATATGGTGGTTGCAATCACTCTTCAGATCCTGGGATTTAATTACTTTAGAGTGACCTGAGTAGTATCCACAGCTGTGTTCCTCATACTGTGTTTGATACATTGGTACACTGTGACCTTTTTACAGGTTGACATGAAGATAAATGATGTTTGTTTCTTTGCTTGTTTTAATTGCATGCTAATTTCCTTAGCTCAAATCACCAAATACTGATTGCTTCAATTTTTGGTATCAAAATAACATGAATGGTAGCAAAGAGAAGTTTGAGGGCATTGATATCACCCCTCTTTTTGGCTGATAATGGAGAAAACTACTTTCACTGGAATACAGAAGCACAGAAGTTCAGAACCCTGCTGATGGTTTGCACAAAGTTATGGAAGAAGGCTGCTTCTTTCCTATTCATACTGAGGCCTTTAGTGCTCTTATTATACTGTATTTAAACAGACAGGTACTGAAGCACTCCTTTAACAAGACAGAATGCTTTATTTTTCACTTGGTATAATTTCTTGTTTAATGCAAAAATATGATCTCTGTATGTGTCTTTGTAATATTTAGGGAAGTGTTGAACAAATTTTTAATAAGATGCTGTGTGGAGCCAGGAGTTGGACTTGATGATCCTTATGGGTCCCTTCCAACTCAGGATATTCTACAGTTCTACTACCACCTCTGGTTCTCTTGCATCATCCCCCTTTAAGATTCATTGAAGTTGTTTATTTTTCTATATGGTCTAATCTTCCATTTTAGTAAGGTCTTCTGGCACATTCAGGTTTCTGTCTAGGGCAAGAGGAAATTACTTCAATCTAAAATTCTCCTGGCATAACCTGGATGTTAGGAAAAACTTCTTCACTGAAAGGGCTGTCAGTCATTGGAAGAGGCTGTCAGAGAAGTAGTTGAGTGACCATCCCTGGCAGTATTTGAAAGATGAGTAGGCGTGATGCTGAGGGACATGGTTTAGTGGAGACCTCGGCAGCACTAGGGTAACAGGCTTGATGGTCTTAACAGTCTTTTGCTACCAAAACCATTCCATGAGTTGACGTACTTGAAAATTATTTGGGTTTCATTTAAAAAGAAACATTCTGACCTTTCATGTTTTTTTCGTTGTTTAACATTGTCATTCTCACTTTATCAGGCAGAAGGTGGCTGTTGGCTTGATGAATACTTGATAAAAAAGCTTTAGACAGTTTTTAATCTCTTATTCTTGATGTACACTGGTTTTGGTGAAAATGTCTGGAATAAGAACAGGAGAAATAGAAGTTTTTCCTAAGAGGCACAGTTTGTGTGTTCCTTTTAGCTTGAATAATTTGAGCATATCTTCAAGCCTTTGGAACTGCAAGAGTTACTTAATTACTGGGCATTGCTCAGATAACCCTGAAGACATATCTCATACTCCTCCCTTCTGTGCTGTGTGGATAAAATTCTAACCAAAAAGCCCTGAACTATCAGTAGAAGTATGAAATTCTAAAGAGAATAATTTTATTTTTCTTTTTGTCCAAGTCTCAAGATTTGGAAATATTTTGGGCTGAGAAAACTTTAAGGGCTATGCTGTGGCTACCATAAGCTGAAACATGCATGAGATTTAAATTTGCTTGGTTTTATTGGGGGTGTTTTTTTGTCTGAGCACGAAAACCAGAGTTCAGGGCAAAATTTTAGCATATGCCAGTCCTTTCCCTTTCTCTGTGATATTAAGAAGATCATGGCTGACAGGTGCTTCATACCTGCTCTATTTCACTCATCATGTTTTAATATATATTATACTCCAGTTTGGGAATTTTATTTTTTGCAATTATCATGACCATATTGACCTCTCTTTCTGTTTAATTCTCAAAGCCGGAATTCGCTGCACATAACTGAGGGTTCTTAAACTGGTATCTCAGTCACTGTAGGATCTGGAGATTCAGGCCTTATGTGATCTGAACTGCACTCTGGAGAGGAGTTTCTCTGTTCCTTCAATATAGAAGATAAATACTAAGTAGTGTGAGAGCTCAGGTGTCTAACATTAGATTAAATGAGTCCTAAAAGCCTTGACGAAGCCTGACTGTGCCATGTTTCTCCATTCACTGTGAGGAAGCTCTTTTAGATGCATGCTAATTTTTATTTCTGTGCAGAGTAGATCTGATGCTTCACTAGGTGTCTGCTTAGACTCAAAAAGATGCTTTAAATGCTGCTGTGCCTTGCTGTTTAACTGAGGGTTTCTTGCAGAAAAGCTTCTAAGTAAATAACTAAATGTAAACAATAACAATTGGGTAGTTCCTCAAGAAACACACTGTGAAGAACTGAAAAAAACCAACTAGGCAACCCCTGGGATTAACAAGAAAGATAGTCAGAGAGATCAATTCTTGTATGATTTGTATGGAAATAACTTGTGTCTAGGATGAAATCACAGAATATCTTGATTTTGAATCTGGAAAATTCCCCTCCTCCCCCTGAATATCTGCTTTTGTGGACTAGAAGTTTTCATGTGGTCTAATTGGTTTGGTCAGTCTTCAACAGTTACATCTGTGAGCAGATGATAGCAAGTTGACTTTTGAAGCACTTAGTGGTGGAAGAAATCTTAAGCACAAAATATGAGTGTGAAGTTTTTTTAATTTGTCATGAGTTTCAGTGTGCAGTATGTCCCATTGATTTTTATCAGTTTCCTCTACATTTTCATATTTCTGTAAAGTTCTGTTGTATTTATTAAGAATTTTGGATACCTTCTGATTTCAATTATTTGAAATATTCATCAAGGAAACTTTTTTTCATGATTTCTGGAATTTATTTGTTGCCAACAATTTTTAATACTGATCTTTGGCTAGAAATAACCACTGGAAGTGTTAGAAGAGTAATTCTTCAATTTCTTAAAAGGACAATTAGCTTTTGGTTTTAAAATATATATCTCAATGCTTAGGCAGTTCCTTTGAGAGTGATTTAAATTAAAAAGGCTTTTTGTAGAATGTCAGAACACAGCAGAGCAACTTTGTAGAACGTGCATTCTGATAAGAGTTATGTGACAGTCTAAAAGAGTGCTTGCAGTGTAGTATCTGTAAAGCTGCAGCACTTCGGTACCTCCTGATCTCAGCAACAGAAGTGTTGGTGCTTTGCAGCTAGTAGACATACCAGACAATACTATTGTTTAAAACAGGTTTGTGAAGTGACCCTTTTTTTAAGCTTTAGGGATGGAGGATCTTGAACTTCATTTAATATTCTTTATTTTTCAAAGATCAGAAGGATATTAGCTAATTAGCTGTGGAATTTATCTATGGCTTCTATTTTAACTTTAACTTTCTTTTCTAGAGCTTCTTACAGTGAAGAGGAAAAGGGGCAGACCAAAAGGGTCTACTAAGAAGTTTTGTGTGGATGAAGATGTGGCGGAAAATAACCCTGTTCCCAGCGAAGACACTTCACCCGGGGCAGAAGAAGGTCCAGAGCCATCTGAACTCTCACCAGGCAGCTTGGAATGTAAGAAATGCAATCGGAAGTTCTCCAACACACGTCAGCTGAGGAAACATATCTGCATTATTGTTTTGAATGAGGGAGAGGAAGAAGGAGATGGAGGTAAGAAACTTGTGTTTCTGTCCTGTGGCCTGATTTATAACAACTCTTAATCCCTAGTGTTAATTTTCAATGGAATGAACTTGTCTGTTTTAACATTAAAAAAAAGAAGTTGAAGCAAAACTGAGACTAAAGTCAGACAAGGTATTTTAATTTTTTCAGAAAGGTCAAAGTGTTTATTGCACTAATCGTTGTCTTAAATCCCCTGAAATGCTTCCTTTGGGTAAGCAAGTGTTCTGTTTCTCAGAGGAAATTATAGTTTTCCAGTGAGAAGTGATACGGTCCAAACAGGTGAGTCTCAGACATAGGTGAGGAAAGATGGTCCTGTAGAGGTGTTTCTGTCATGTGACTTATGAAACCTCAGTTCTGTCCTGGTCTTGTGATAGATTTCAATACTGCTTTTTTTTGACTGTATAAACAAAAATACAAGATTCACCTTTTTTGTTTTACAAAACATTATGCAAATTGACTACCTTTGGAGTACAGAGTTAATTGGTTAAATTTAGCTTTAAGTTTTATTTTAATATATTCAGCCTCTCACAGTTATGCAGTAGAGTACCTTCTCATTTGAAAGGGACCTATGAGTATCTTTTGGTCCAACTACCTGACCGTTACAGGCTAACCAAAAGAGGAAGCATGCTAGTAAAGGTATCGCGCCAATGTCTCATAAACACTGACATGTCTGGGGTAGTGATGACCTCTAGGATACCATGGGCCAGCAGGAGGTTCATCCCGAGCATGGACTTGCCACCACTCACTCCTTTCCCTTAAGCCGCTGCCGGGGGAGGACACAGGGTCCCAGGGTCCCCTTGATCTTGGATTTTGTCTGGTGTGTGTTCCTGTTTCCATTTGAGGGAGGGCAGAGCATGGCTCCACCAGCCTGTGTCTTCTCAGCCTCCCTGATGCTCTTGACCCTTTCTTTGTATTTCCTCCTGTGGCTCTGCCAGCAGACTGAAGTGGCAGAATTGCCTCCCTCAGCTTGCTGGATGCACTTCTTTGCTGCACTCCAGTATACAGTTGACTTTCTGAGCTGCAAGTGAATATTACCAAGTCATGTTGAACTTATTGTCCACCAACACCCCCAAGTCCTTCTCCTGAGGGCTGCTCTCAATCCACTCTCTGCCCAGCCTGTAGTTGTGCTTGGGATTTTCCAGTCCCATGTGCAGGACCTTGCAGTTGGGCTTGTTGAACTTCATGCAGTTTGCATCGGCCCACCTGAAGCCTATCGAGGCTTGGTTGGGAACCCTGGATTGGTTCCCTTCCCTCTATCGTTTGAACTACGGCACACAGCCTGGTGTTATCAGGAACAAGATCTGGGAAATCCAGTCTTCAGCTGTCTTGAGTACCATCCCATGTCAGGGAATATTTTCACTTCTAGCTTTATCATGTGAACTTTTCAATTTCTGAACATTTAAATAAAAGTAGTTTGCATATTATTATTTTCCTTTAAGGAAACATGAGAGCATTGAGTAGCTCAAAACTTTTGGAGGATTAGATAATAATATGGTCTATGTTGAGGGTTTTTTCATACTTGTGTTGCTTTACTAGCTCAGAAAACATGTTCTTTAGCTTGAGCTGTTGAATTACTACAGGACTTAAATATAGGTTTGAAGAAATTTTTGAGGACGATGGATGAACCTTCTAAATGTGAACAAAAGTAGTCTAAAATAGAAAAGGCAAACAATTAATGAAATATAAATGTCCTTTTTATAAGCTGATTTCATGAGGACCTGTTCATAGTTCAAAAATAAAAATACTTAGACAAATGCATCAAGATTCTTAGTTCTCAAAATTGTTGAGAGTCGCAGAACTAGAGGTTTCACCCATATCACTGCCAAGTGAAAGCTGTTACACTCTTTATTTAACTGTGTTACAAAGCTGTCTGGTTTCTGGTTTTCAGTATGTTCTGTGTTAATGAGTTTAAGAGCAGTATTTCATAGTTTGTGAAATAGTGGTACTTTTGTTTCTTAAGCCTGATACTGCTCATTTAATTGTGTATCATCTTGCTCTGTAGTTCCCTGAAGTGGGGGATAATAATTCTGTATAACCTCTTGCACAAGGTTCATAATGTAGAAATCTTCATATTTACATTTGGATTATTCTTATCCTGCCTGAATCTTAAGTAATAGATGAACTAGACTGTATGGACATTGCTTATGCTACTGAGCAGTCTTCACTCAGCAGCTCTGCTGTAACTGGTTTGAGCTGAAGGGCCAGAACTACAAATGGTGTTACAGGCAGAGGAGCATGCCTGGTTTTACAGGATAGCATTTTTCTGTTCTACTCTTTTTTTTTTTTTTCTTTTTCTTAATGATCTCTCAGATTGTTTGCTCTTCTAACTACTGCTGAGTATTGAGTTAATGTTTTCAGGGAGCTGTTCAGAAAGAAAGCCAGATCTTTCCTGTGTTGTAAGAGTCAATTCAGAGCACATTGTTTCATCTGTGGGGTTTTTTTTTGTTTGTTTGTGCTTTGCATTTATTGCCACTGTAGGTGGGAGTCTGTTCCAAACTAGCACCTGCCTGCATATATGAGTTTATGCACTAGGTTTTCAACCTTTAATTATACACAGCAAGGAGCAAGTCAGTACTTTAGGGGAGACTGTAGAGGACAGAAGATTAGCTGAATTGCTTGTAGTGTCCACTGACTGTGTTAATTAGAGCTCTGTCTATAATAGCAATTTAGAGATGCAGCTTGTGGGTGCCTTAATCTGGTTTAATTCCAGGTTATTCTGTCACCAGTTACTGGTTATTGAGAGACTTTCTGTAGCTTCATTGTCCTCCAACAGTGTTGAATCTAAGTGTGCCATGCAGATAATGGTATTGCTGTTTCAGCACGTAGTACTGCAAGTGTAACACCATGTATTTAGTTTTTGTGTGTGTATAACGTTAAACAAATATTTCAGTTACTTGAGCAGATGTGGCAGATACCAACATTTTATAGAGTAAACAATCCCTGAGAAAAACTTACTGAAATCATACTTATTTTGTTGTATTTGAGAAAAGGAGTGCTGAAACTTCTCATTTGATGAAATTTCTCTGTTGCTAAAGCCCTTAGAACTAGCTGGAGACTTGTCTTGAGGGTCTTTGAGTCTTAAAGAGTTGAAGTATCTTCTTTCTCATTTCAGACCCATTAGTTCAGAACAGATGGCTGAAAATCATGGAGCTTTGATTGCAAATTCTTCTCCCTTAGTCTTTGACCTCTTACCTCATGCATATAGGTAGTTTTATTTCCCTCTTCTTATCTATGTCTTTCCAACTTGAAACTACTTTCATCTGTTTTTCTAATGCTTCCTGCTTTCTCACATTTTTAATTTCTTGCAGAGTTTAGCACTGTATGGACATGTGATAAACAAACAAGTACATTTTAACTTTGTACTGTGTCTGGCTGGGATGGAGTGAACTTTCATTGTAGGACCTCATATGATGTGGTGTTTTAGACTTGTGACCAAAACAATGCTGATAGCAATAGCTAAAACATTAGTATGTTAAAATATGCTAAGTATATCCATATTGATAGGGTATGTATTAACACTCTGGATGATAATCTTTATTGAAAGAAATGTAATACATGTTTTGAGCTGAAGTTGAAATACTGAGAAAGGTTTCCAAGTAATGACATGTTTTGCTGTCTCTTATAGATCCGCAAGGGAAGTGTGTTGGAAACCTTGTATCGGACGTTAAAAATGACAGTGAATAAATCACTATAAAACTGTATTGATGCTGCAGTATGTATTGAGCAGAGGAGTAATTGGTGGATGTAATAGGCCTCTGCTGTTCTTTGCCTCTGTGGTTAGTGATCCACATTGACCTCTCCGAGATCAGTGTCTCATTGATAGTTCTCGTTCAGGAGTCACCAAGCCTTATTGGCTATTGACATCCTCTGTTCATTGAATTTAATTCTTTGATGTATAATGATTGCCTTCACCTTATAGGCCCATTCACTAAAATAGCAAGAAAAAAAATGTTACTTTTTTGTGTAGAATTAAATAATGTCCATTTTGCTTACAAATCCCCTATGTACCTGCTTATTAAATATATATCCTGCTTATTAAATATATATATTTAATAAAGGGCTTATTTGCATAAGAAGGTTGCTGTGATTTAAGCAGAGCTGTGTGTATGCCTATTTCTGTTTTTATTTGGTCCAACCTCATTGAAGGCTAATGATTTGGATCTGGCAGCCATCCATTCTTTTTGTCCTAAGACAAAACTAGAATTGAGAATCTTCCTGAACAGCCATGTGTCTTTACTCTGTCTGCTTCCAGCTAGAAAACAGAGCAGCTTCAGCTCCTGCTGCTGGATTGGGATGGGTTTGGGCATTTTAACTGTTGCTGCATTGAATAATTTGCCCAGCAGTTGCCCCTAAAATCGCTTCTGAGAGATAAATAGATAATTATTTTAACCACCATCCCTCTCCCACACTGCAGCATACCTGAATCTCTGGCAGATGTAAGAGAGGACATTTGATGTCTGGGGGATGGGGTTTGGGTGGAAGATGGATTTACAGCAATGTACAGCCCAGATTTTCTTCTCTAGCGTGAACAATTAATTCCTGCTGATTTAGGAGCCTGCATAATTCTTAATCTTGGCACTTTTGGCCGTAGTTTAAAATGTTTTTGCTGTCACCTGGAATCTGATTGAAATGAATTCTTTCTGTGAGAAGTATGCCAATCTCTGCAGGAAAGCAGTTGCCTGTGTTCATTTTGAATGGCCACTGTACTTTTTTTTCCCCAAGCTACTCTCTTGATGCTATAAAATCCCAGTATCTTTTAAGAGATAAATCCTAATAATTTGACTGAAGAGTAGTTTAAAAACATGCCATTTAGGGATGTGTAGCTGTGCCTGAGAAATGTTGTACATCCAATTACAAATGCAGAGCATAGTACCTTCAATTAATGACTCAAATAGAATCATGGGACAGATGAACAATCTAGTTGGGCAGGACTCTGAAAGCAGCGATTCTTTCAGCCTTGACAGTAGCTTTACTTACAGACACAACCAGTTCTTAAACATGTTGGGATGCACAGGCACGGCGTTGGATTTCTTGCGCAGACAGAAACAGGCCTTTAAAATGTCTGTCCTGGCTCATTTGTCTTTTGAGTCAAAGTGCCAGCTGACAAAGTGCTGGGCTTTGGCATGTGGCATATCAGTTTGCATGGGAGGGCACATAGGGAGGGCCCTTTGACCTGCTTATAGGTCTGCAGACCAGGCAAGTGCTCTAGGAATACAGGTGGTAGGTTGCAGCGAGTGCCGAGATCCTTCTGGTGAAAAGGTACCTGCACAAGGTATGTACAGGTTGATGTTCTGTTACCTCAGGTGGCAGAGTTGCAGGAAACCATGAAAAAGCTGCACAGTATTAGAGGAGCGAAGACAGAGATAGATGGGTGCTTTCATAATCAAGTGTCTGTAACAGACTTCACTGAGAATGAAGCACCCCAGACCCTGGTGATCCACAAAAGCAGGACTCGGCTTCAGTCTCCACCATCTACCTTCACATGGGAAGGAGTGGTCAACATGGATTCACCAAGGGGAAATCATGCCTCACCAATCTCATAGCCTTCTGTGGTGGCATGACTGGCTGGGTGGATGAGGGAAGAGCAG
Organism: Zapornia atra; assembly: GCA_013400835.1. Taxonomy (NCBI): domain Eukaryota; kingdom Metazoa; phylum Chordata; class Aves; order Gruiformes; family Rallidae; genus Zapornia; species Zapornia atra. The sequence continues at coordinate 57,056 of VZTU01015534.1, forward strand.
TGGATGTTGTCTACCTTGACTTCAGCACAGCTTTCACACTGTCTCTCATAACATCCTTGTGATCAAGCTTAGAAAGTGTGGGTTGGACAGTGAGGTGGTTTGAGAACTGGATGAATGGTGAGGCCAGAGATTTGTGATAAGTATTGCAGAGTCTAGTTGGAAGCCTGTAGCAAGCCGTATGCCCTAAGGGGTAGTACTGGCTTCTTCAACATACTCCTCAATAACCTGGATGAGGGGACAGAGTGCAGCTTCAGCAAATATGCTAATGACACAAAACCTAATGTAATTCTAAAAGGGCATGCATAGAGTCCTGCACCTAGGCGGGAATAAGCCCATGCATCAGTATGGATTAGGAGTTGACCGGCTGTAGAGCAGCTCTGTGGGGAAGGACGTGGGAGTCCTGGTGGACATCAAGCTCTCCATGAGCGAGCAATGTGGTCAAGAAGGCCGGTGTTATCCTGAAGTGCATTATGGGCTTGGCCAGCAGGTTGAGGGAGGTTACCCTCCACCCCTACTTTGCCCTGCTGGCTCCACATCTGGATTTCTGTGCCCGGTTCAGGGCTCCCCAGATCAAGAAAGAAAGGGAACTACTGGAGAGAGTCCAGTGGAGGGCTACAAGGATGATTAGGGGACCAGGACATCTTCCTTGTGAGGAAAGGCTGAGGGAGCTGGGTCTGTTGAGCCTGGAAAAGAGGATACTAAGAGGGGATCCCATCAATACTTACAAATGTCTGAAGGATGGGTGTCTAGAGGATGGGGCCAGACTCTCTTCAGTAGTGCCCAGTGACAGGACAAAGGGCACCAGGTGCAAACAGGAATACAGGAAGTTCTATCTCAGTGGGTGGAAAAACTTTACTCTCTCTGAGGGTGACAGAGCACTGGAACAGTCTTCTGTGGAGATACTCAAAACCTGGATGTTTACAACCTACTCTCGGTCATCCTGTTGTAGCAGTGGAGTTGGACAAACTGATCTCCAGATGTCCCTTCCACCCCTTACCATTCTGAGAACTGTGCATTTCCCTTTCTAAGCAGTCAGCTTACAGAATCAAAGTGAGGCATTTTGGGTAAGTGAATCTGTTTAGGAGCAACTGAGGTCCCTTATTGCTTGCAGAAGCTTTGTTTAGCTATTCTAAGTGGCATATACTCTGTTTTCTCATTAATCACCTTCAAATCACTTATGGGTATTCCATTATAATACAAGAGTTGTTGTATTATACACACTAATTGTGCTAATGTTGAGAAACAAAATTCTTATTTTTATTCTTTATGTTGGTAATGCTTAAATAATTTTTTCCAAGAAGACCTAAAAACTACTGATGAGATATGGTCACAGATAATGGAATGGCAGTTTGAGTCCTGTGGTCAAGGTGGAAACTTGTGTTTCATTAAAGCAAACTTTTGTCTCCCTCCTAATCCTTTCCTAAAGCACACCTCCTAGTTCAGGTCTTTTTGGTGTAGAGAAACTTCTGGGAGAGAACAACTGTCATTGGGAGAGAAGACTTTTTTGGTTTGGTGATTTGATGGGAAGTTTTATGTTTTGGATGGGGTTTTTTGCATCTCTTTCAGGTTACACCAGAACTTATTAGCAACATGTGCAGTCCCAGGTCATTATCAATAAATTGCTTCTGGAAGATGTTTGTTCCTTTCAGAAAGCAGAAGAAGGCGGCTACTACCATTAACATGCATCATATTAGTGAATAAATTTTAATTTTTAAGGATCAGAATTTTATTTGATCACTCTATAGATGGCACAATTTTTATGTATCGTGAGAGTGTTGAGAATGTACAAATAATAAGCACTAATTGAAAATGTATGATTGGCAAATCAGTTGAATACCTGTGTGTCTTTTTTGTGTTAATAGAATTTGTATGGCACTCTATTTTTTTACACATCTTTACAGATAGTGAATTTAGTGGTCCTGCTAGTTGCTACTTAGATCATATTGAGAAGGTGAAAGTTGAGATTCAATCATAGAATCACAGAATGTCTTTGGTTGGAGGCAACCTTAGAGATCATAGTTCCAACTCCCATGTCATGGGCAGGGCCACTCTTCACTAGACCAGGTTGCCCAAAGCCCCATCCAACCTGGATGCTTCTAGGGAGGGGACATTTACAACTTCTCTAGGCAACCTGTTCCCGTGCCTCACCACCCTCAGTGTAAAGAATTTCTTCCTTACATTTAATCTAAATCTCCTGTCTTTAAAGCCATTACCCCTGTGCCTTGTAAACAGTCCCTCCCCATCTTCTAGCCCCTTCAGGTACTGTAAAGCCACTATACGGTCTCCCTGTAGCCTTCTCTTCCCCAGGCTGAACGTGCCCACCTCTCTCAGTGTGTCTTCATAGGAGAGGTGCTCCAGCCCTTTCATCATCTTTGTGGCCCTTCCATGCACTCACTCCAGCTGCTCCATGTCTGTTTCGTACTGGGGACCTGAGCCCTGCACACAGTACTCTGTGGGGTGAGGGCTCTCACCGGAGCAGAGTAGAGGGGCAGAAGCATCCATATACAAGTTTTCCATGCATGTGAAATAGCAACAGTTTATTAAAGAAATATTTTCATACTGCAGTTTTGTGTCTTATTTTAAAATCTTTTTGAATAGCATTTTTGAAAATTCTGTTTTGAAAGCAGGGAGTTAGCCAGCTGTACTTCTTGTAGCACATCTTTTCTATAGCTTTTACTTTTTTAAGCTGAAGGAACTAGCAAACTGGGCTGCCTCCCAGTCATGAAACATTTGTTGGTTTGTTACTGTGGTAATAGTTCATTATTCATTACTGTGGATTTTTACAAACTCAACTCTGTGATCCCCCTCCCCCCTTTTTTTCCCCTATTTTTTAGTAGGATTCCCATACTCAGCAGTTAATGGAGTTATGGGTTGTTGTGCTTTAATCTGGCAATCATCTGAAAGAACCACACAGCTATTTGCTCACTCCTCCCCCCACAGTGGGATAGATGAGAGAATGGGAAAAAAGAGTTGAAGCTCATGGGTGGGGGTAGAGACAGTTTAATAAGACAGAGAGAACAATTCTGTAATAACAATAAAATAATATACAAAGCAAGTGATGCACAACACAATCGTTCACCACCTGCAGACTACTGATACCCAGCTGGTCCCAGACTTCAACCATCTTCCCCCAATTTTATATGCTGAGCATCATGTCATGTGGTGTGGAATATCCCTTTGGCCCGTTTGGGTCAACTGTCCTGGCCATGTTCCCTCATGGGTTCTTGTGCACCTGGTAGGGCATCAGAAGCTGAAAAGTCCTTGGTGTTGTATAAACATTGCCCAGAAACCACCAAAACATCATTGTGTTACTGACATTGCTCTCACCCGTATACCTGCTAGTAGGAAGAAAATTAACTCCATCCCAGAAGTTCATGACTCCATCCCAGCTGACACTAGGATGCAGGTTAACATGAAAAGGCAATAAAATGGTTCTGTGGTTTGGTTTCAACCACTTTATTTCCTCTTTAAACTGATTTTTTTTTTTTTTTTGG
>VZTU01015534.1:60557-78443 GCA_013400835.1 Zapornia atra
TTTTTTGGTAATGGTTAGGAAGTAGGGTTTAGGAGTACGGTGCTTGGACTCCATTCATAAGCCTGCTAGGAATTCAGTATGTGATCCCAAGCAAAATGAGGGAAATTCTGCTCTCCTAATCACAGCTGTCCCTTCAGTCTCCTCCTGCATTTCTGTTACCTAAAGCACACAAAAATTACTTAAGAGTTTTGTCCAGAGGTATATATTTTCTTTTCCCTAAACCTGTCACTAAATCTTACTAGCCACTGAATAAAAGCAGTGTAATTAACCCCAATTAATTTCTGTAATTGTTGTTCAACAGTATGTGGAGCAGCCTCAGGGAAACCCAATTTAATAAGCAGCTCATGTTCTTTGTGTGTTCTGGGTCTTTCTGAGAAGACTTTCTTCTGTTGGTGGCCTGGTCCTGCTGAGAAATTTGTGACAAGTCATTTTGTTGTTGATAATGAACTAATAGAGGCTGTTTTGTGAAGGAAATATGGAAAATGCATTTGTTTTCTCCCACCCCTGTTCATCCCTCCAAAAGAAGACACTGCACAGGCAGTTTCTGTTTGAAGAGCACGTTGCTTTATATTCAAATATCCCTTTGAATTACAGCAGAGAAATACCAGTGTTAGGATTATGTGCTTCCAATAGCAAGCAGTAATTTGCAGCTATATTAAGGAGTTAAATGGGAACATAATGACAGCCTGTATATCTGCCCATAAAGTGGACATATTTTCCAAAATCATAGATATCTACAGAGAAGGTAGCTCAGAAGAGACATATATCAGGGAATTAAATGAAATTGGAGAAATCATCAGCAGTCAGTGTAAAGCTGGGGGCTCTCAGGGCACAGCTTAATTTTCTATCATCTACTGGGAAGCTGGGGCAGCATTTTGCTAACATGACTCCATAGAAAGATGGCTTGCTAATGGTCTTCGAATTCAATTTGCTATGTGGGTTTTGCTCATTCTAGGTCTTGTAATTTTTAGATTTACAGATTGTGAAGTCATTAATAGTTGTCAGTATATGCATTTCTGCCTTGGTCTGCCTGAGAAAGTGAAACTAGTTCCTATGTACTGGGTTTGTATCTAATAAAGAACTTGGTTTATCCAGGTTCTGGTTAGGTGATCAGTCCTAACTATGATACTTGAGTTTGTGAGTTTGTGCTTGTGTCCTTCATTATTTTAAGGAACAGCCAGAACTCTTTAACCCTCTGTTCCATTAAGGTAAGACCACAGGAGACAGATTTGTTTGAATCTCAGCTGAATATTAACGAAGTATTACTGAAATTAAAACACAGCCATTTCCATGTAGCATATCTTCCCACTGCTTTTTGGTATTTACATGCTGTAAACAGCTCTAGACACATTACACCTTTGCCATTACTGGTTTTTATTTATATATTGTTTCCTTATCTCAGTAGAGCAGCTACAGCATGTTATGAATATACATTGAATGCCTTATTCTGGAGATTCTGTCAGCTGCTTTATATTTGGGGAAAAAAATTATTCCAAAATTCACTGGGCTCATTTATAATTTTCTTTCCTCAATCAGTTTTTGCTTTCCTTATTCATTACTTCTGGAATGTTTGCATAATGCCTTAATTTGCCAAGAATGTTTTCTCTAGCCTGTGTTTTCTACCACTTCATTTAATATAAAGAAATTCTCTTGGTATAAACATGCAACACTCTGTTTTTGTTCTTTATGCTACTAATTCTTTATGCTGCTAATTCTGTGTATATAAGTTTTATTTTATATTTACATTTAGAATTTCAGTAAGAATTCCCCATTTGCTTTAACAAAGAAATAGATTCAAGGAACGACTTAGCTGATTACAGCTTATTCGTTCTTATTTCAGATGAGTGATGTGAATACAATTATTCTTGTTGCTTTCTAGTTAACAGGTCCAAAAGTTATACAGTTTAAGAGACTGAGGAAATTCTGAACAGCAAAAAATAGGGATGATTTAGAAGTGCAAGTCTTCAAAATTAAGAGTTACATGTCAGTAGTTAGGTTGAATCAAAGAACTGTTTTGTACATTAATTCTTGAATCTACCTTGAAAAAGAAAAGTATGGTTCTGATTATTGATTCAGAGTAACAGTGGGAAAAAAAGCCCCATAACCAGAGAGACCATTGGAAACAAGATTGATAACAAATCTAGTACTAGGAGAAATAATCCTAAAGTTTAGAACAGTTACATATGATAGGGAGAAAATTAATGGTGAAGTCGTAAGGAATTCTGTATTTGTAGAACTTCCACAAAAATCCACATTGATGTCAGGATAATGTAGAAACACAGTGTTTCTGAGATTCCATTTTTAATTTTCTTTTTCCTTATTTTTTTTCTATTTTCTCTATTTGTAGAGGTATCACACTGGTGTTACTCAGTAGGGGGAAAAATGTTCCCCTTTACGGACTCATGCAGCATGCCTTCCTTTAATAACATGTATTTCTTTGCACAGTAGTGTTGATTTTTTCCTTTTCATAGAGCCTTAGTGACTGTTACCTCCATTTCTTTTGTACCTAGTTACATTCTTTTTGATGTTTACTCTTTAGGTAATGATTCTGACGTTGACCTTGACAGGAAGGAAGATGAGCGAGAAAAAACTCCAAAGAGGCCCCGACTTCAGAAAACAGAGAAAACTCCATCAACTAAGGAGACTGAACAGGTTCCAGGAGCTAAAAATCCTATTATAAGTGTGGTTTTGACAGCCCATGAAGCTATTCCAGGTAATGAGAATCACCAGTTTTATAATCAACTTTGATTTTATTAATGCTGACACTGTACAAAGTAGTCATTGGTCTAAGAGTGGACTGTTTAGGATATTTATTATCCAAGAAGTATTTAGTAGTAATTGGATATCATAATACAGAATCTCTGCACCTGGCAGCTACATAATTTTAGAACTGCCATCACATTTCTTCATAGGTAATGACAAATGCTGGACCTGGGTGTAGTTATCAACATGAATATCAGTTATGTTTAGTCTGTGAATGGTTTCAAAGAAGAAACTGGAAAAATCAGTGACCAAGGATAAGGAGAGTGTTTTGTCCCTTAATATCTTTATTTTAGCTCTTGATTTCTAACTATATTTATGATGTCCCTTAATATCTTTATTTTAGCTCTTGATTTCTAAGTATATTTATGATAAATGTAAATTTTACTATGAATAGCTTACTATATATATACATTAATATTTATGCACATGAATAGTTTGACAGAAAATATGTATACGTGTTTCCAAATCAAGTAACATTCCTGTGTGATGGATTCTTCATTCATAAATTTATATAGGCCCTTTTCATGAAAGGATTTTGGAATAATTTCAAACTATTTATTTTAAAACTAGACTTGCATTTGCATATTTATATAAACCAGTCACTCACCTAATTGACAGAATCGCTTAATAGTTTTCTGTGTTATATTCAGCCTTGTAGCTTTATTGCTCTCCTTTCCATTATTGCTAACATTTCTGAGTATTTGGCTTATAGCTCTAAGAACAACTAGAATGTATTTATTTATTATTGCAGTTTGGAAGCTGGCTGGATTTTCTGTGGTGTTCTGTAGTATTCTTTGATGCTGAGATCTGTAATATGCTTGGACTTTGTTTGCTAAAGTCCACTCATAGTTATGGTAGAGGTACATGAGTGAGCTCAATTACATATATGATGTGTGCTTAGAAGGGAAAACAGAATCACAGAATTTTTGGGATTGGAAGGGACATCTGAAGATGGCCTGGGCCTTTCTGACCTTGGCAATAGCTCTGGTGTAGATGGACCATCACCCACATCATCCATTGGCTGGCCTTCAACATCCTCATAAGAGCCTCATACCTGTTGTACAGAGGTAGCTGGGACATCGGAGTGGGCAAGCAGGAGGTTTGCCTGCAACTCTGAGCATGGACTGGCCTCCATTCACTCCTTTCCCTTAAGCTGCTGCCTTCATCCTGGCCAGGGAAGGACACAGGGTCCCGTTGATCTTGGGTTTTGTCTGGTGTCTGTCTCTGTTTCTTCCTGAGGGAGGGCAGAGCATGGCTCCACCAGTCTGTCTCTTCTCAGCCTCCCTGATGCTCCTGACCCTTTGTACTTCTTCCTGTGGCTCTGCCAGGAGGCTGAGCAGATTGTCCCCCCTGGTCACCCCTCACACAGCCATTGTCACTGCTGCCATCCATTCCCAGGGACAGGCTCTGGCACTGCCTGCAGTCTGAGGCCTGGGGGCGCTGCATGTTTCCCTGGCAGCTCTGTCTGGGTTGCCACAGCCCTTCTGGTGAGTGCAGAGGACAGACAGAGAAAAAAATTTTCCTAACATCTAATCTGACCCTGCCCTGGCACAGCTTTGTGCCATTTCCCCTTGTCCTATCTCCTGTCATCTGGCTGAAGATGCCCACCTGTCTGCAACCTCCTTTCACAAAGTTGTAGGCAGTGATAAGGTCTGTTAAGACAGTTATGAATTATAATCCTACTTTTCAGAATTTGGAAATTATAAAAGATACTATATAAGTAGTTAACTCTTTGAAGATTCAAAGACAAATATTTCATTTAACAAATTTAATAATTTTTAATTTCATTTTTGATTGCTTGTATTTTTTCATTAATTTCCATGATCTAATTATATTTTATTGTCACTGAAAATTCTTAATCTGTTCCCTTTCCTCAGTAATACTTTTATGCTTGGACTTTTATAAAGATTTTTCATCGTCTTTTATTCAGTTTTTCTGGAGATTTATGATGTGCTGAAGAGCTGAGTTATTGCTATAGACTGCTGTTGAAGAACAGAAACAGATAAAACATTTCTCCCCTCTCCACTGCTCTCTTGTGTGCTAGATCATCTGTAGAGTGAAGTTGAAAATAAAGTTTAAAGCTACTTAAGCTCTATGAAAAGTTGGTTATCTTTTCACAAGCTTTAGTGTTCTTTAGCCACCTGTTTTCTAGCTTTAAAGTTGCATGGAAATACCCTTTTTCATATCTTGTGTGGTAATGTCCTGTTGATGATGTCAAGTAAGCATTCTGTTGATTAGAAAAATAGAGAAGGCTGTGAGAAATTGTTGTATTTAGAGGAAATAATCAGACCATGTGTCTCCTTTCTTATATATATATGAAGTAATATATAGATATGAAGTATTACATCATCAGTTTGCTGTATTTTTGCTGTATGCTATTTGGGTTTGGGACACTGGTCTTCATTGTGTGTTGAGTAGATTGTGACTAAATTGATCTCCTAAAAATCCTTGAGAACAAATAGATCAGTTTTTAACTTTGCAGAAAGGATAGTTGGAAAACATCGTTTTTTTCCCCATCTTCCTTTTTGGAAATGTTTACTTGGGGTGCATAAAAAAGGTAATAGATTTACAGCTTTAGAAATTGGAAAGCTATTGTTAACCCACAGAGTAAATACAGTTTGAATAAAAGTAATAAGTATTTTTTTCTCTGCAGACATTGAAGTACCATGATAGCCTAGATAGATGGGCCTGTGCGAACCTTGTACAATTCAACAAGGCCAGTAGTAAGCTCCTGCACCATTATCATAAGACCCTACCTGGAGTACTACATACAGCTCTGGGGGCTCCCAAGTACAACAAGGACATGGACCTTTTGGAGCCAGTACAGTGGAGAGCCACAAAGATGATGGTAGGGCTGGAGCACTTCTCCTATGAAGACAGGCTGAGAGAGATGGACTTGTTCAGCTTGGATGTGCCTCCAGGGAGACTGTCGCAGCCTTCCAGAACCTGAAAGGGCCTACGAGAAAGTTTGTTTTCAAAGGCATGTAGTGATAGGATGAGGGGTAATGGGTTTAAGCTAAAAGAGGGTAGATTTAGATGAGATATAAGGAAGAAAGTCTTCTCTCTGAGGGTGGTGAGGCACTGGAACCAGTTGTGCGGAGCAGTTGTGGATGCCCCTGCCCTGGAAGTGTTCAAAGCCAGGTTAGATGCAATTCTGAATAACCTTGTCTAGTGGAAGATGTCCCTGCCCCTGGCAGGGAGGTTGGAACTAGATAGCCTTTAAGGTCCCTTCCAGCCAAACTCACTTTATGATTCCATAACTAGAGACCTTTAGGACAGGGACTGTTGTGTGCCTGAACATGCACGTCTTGTGTTATATATAAGTGGAATACAGTTTTACATAAGCATTCCAATTAAGAATGAGAATTAATAACTACAATTATATGCACATCTAAAAATAGTGTTTTGAAAGGCAGATACTTTTGTTCATAGGCTTTTTAAGAAGCAGTGAGTAAACTCTGCCAAATGCTCAGTCTTTTTTTGCAACATATTTTATTTCCCATGCTTAAATCCTGTAATATTATCAGGGCTTCTAAAACCATTTTGTTATTCATTCCCAAATACTTTGACTCAGGAGAGATTCTACTTTGAACATTTAAATTGTCATTTTATGTGAGTCCTATCATATTTTAATGACTCTGTTTGTTACTAGGAGAGTTGTTTTAAGTTCCTGTAGAGCTGGTCAGTGGTAGAATTCTTGTTTTCTTTGGTTGAGCTCAAGATATACAAAAATAGCATAAAGCCTTTAAGTTTTTGGTCCTTTCTCTAAAGGAGTTGGATTTTTTTCTCCTACAAATTCTTAATACAAAACTGTGCAGGTTTTTCTCTCCCTAATTTGCACTGTCCATGAAAGGCCAGCTACGTTCTCCTGCTGCTATACTCTGTGCTATAATTTATTAACTCTTGGTTCCTCCTTCCATTAAGATTTTTGGTAAGCAGGGAAGAGGTGGAAGAATGTTTTGCTTACTGTTTGGGGACTGACTTAGTTTTGATGACAGTCTTTTCTGTTAACCTGATAATAGTCTTTTCTGTTGAAGATTACTTTTTTTTTTTTGTAGCTCACAGAACAATGATTGTGGGTTTATGACATACCTGAATTGATTTAATATCAGACTGTTGCCAAGGGAGCTTTCCTGCTTGTCTCTTATTTCCCAGTTGACTTCCCGTTTCTTGCACTGGCAGTAATGGTTGTGTCAGCCTGCAGTAAATTGATTTTAAAAAAGAGGCAAAGAAAGTACACATACATGTGCACATGGACATCCTCGTTTTCTTAGCCAGAGGACTTGTTTTCTACCAGTTATCCTTACTGAAATGTCTCACACTGGGGACACTGAAGTTTGGAAGGTTGGAAAGTGGTGACAAAATGAGTCTTTCAGGGGAAAGGAGGAGAACTGAGACTGCCCCTTTTCAAAGTAGTGGCTTAAGTCATTAAGCCCAGTACAGACTGCTGTCCCAGGGACAGTGGTGTCTTCCCACCCTACCCCTGCCCACAGATTGCTGTCTTTTGGAGCATTGCACATGTTTATGCAGTGATGTGGTAAAACATGCCGGAAAAGTAATTGTATTTGCAGAAGGAGACACAAGGTGTAGATTTTAGCCTGAACCATTCTTTGGTCATCATCATATACTCCTGCGCTGCCACTTTTAAGGCATCTCAAACATGTAGTTGAGTTGAGGGCTAGAGAAAACAAGATAGCCTTATATTGGTTTAAAGAAAATGTGGAATTAAGCAAGGTTAGGAAAATTAGAGCTTTCCCTCTGCATATGAGCACGTATTTATATTACCATGAGGTTACAAATTGATTTAGCTCAGCCAATGTAATGTCCAGCTCTGTTGAAAGAGGTACTGATCTTCATCCCATCATACATAGGTCTGTGTTTCCGTTTCTTTGTCTGAGTTAAAAAGTGTTTAACCTCATGGTGAGCTAACCTATAAAAAATTTACAAGGTTCATCATGAGCTGGCAGTGTCTGCCAGAAGCTCAGAAGGCCAACAGTGTCCTCAGCTGCATTAAGAACAGCGTGGTCAGCAGGTCAAGGGAGGTGATTCTGCCCCTCTGCTCTGGTGAAACCCCACCTGGAGCACTGCATCCAGCTCTGGGGTCCCCAGTACAGGAAAGACATAGAGCTGCTGGAGTGAGTCCAGAGGAGGCCACAAAGATGATCAGGGGGCTGGAGCACCTCTCCTGTGAAGACAGACTATGAGAGTTGGGCTTGTTCAGTCTGAAGGTGAGAGGTTTTCGGGGTGACCTAATTATTTAAAGGGGTCCTACAGGAAAGTGGGAGAGGGACTGTTCACCAGGTGGTGTAGTGACAGGTCAAGGGGCAATGGCTTTAAGCTGAAAGAGGGTAGGTTTAGGTTAGACATTAGGAAAAAATTCTTTACTGTGAGAGTGGTGAGGCATTGGAACAGGCTGCCCAGAGAGGTTGTGGAAGCCCTATCCCTGGAGGGATGATTCAAAAAGAGATTGCAAGAAACAGAGATTCACATCATACCCTTAACAAACCATCTATCTAAACAGACCAAGGTTCCTATGTTAGAAAGTTTTTTTCTAATTTGAAAAATACCCAACCATAGCTTAAAGATTGATCTACTTCTATTGGTTGTCTCTAAAGGCAGCTTGCAGTATCTCTATAGGAGGGAAGAAGCAGCTTATTATGTAATGCCTTGCAGATTTTGATAAATATTCTACTGGTTATTGCATCTGGATCATCATATTCAAATCATATCTACTAATTTGTCTAAATCCCTTCTTGAATACATTTATATTTTCAGTGTCTTTAACATTGTGCAGTAATTATTCCATAATTTAATTAAACACGGGGTGGAAGTGTACGTTCTTTTGCTTTGTTTTGAAGCCTGCTGTTTATTGCTTTGAACTCTTCTTTGTTTGTGGTTTATGAGATAAAGAATAATTATTTACTCTTTTTTCCATGGTATTTCTAATTTGAGAGGTCTTTGTGATATTCCTCTGTCAGTTATGTCTCTTCCAAGTTGAAGGTCTCCAAGATATGTATCCCCTTATTTTGTCTTTGTTACTGTTTTCTAGTTCTTCTGTATCCTTATAGTGTCCTTGAAGTTGTAGGAGGTTTAAGGAATTTAGTTGGATTTTAGTAAGAATTTGGTTGATGTTGTCTCCTGTTTTATTTCCAATTACTTCCTAATAATTCATTCTTTGTAATTAAATATTAGAAGGTAAGTATTGGAGAGCTCTATAGTGAAGGTCAAACTGCTTTTCCAAGGTACAGATTGTAAGAGGTTAGAGGCCATCACTGAGTTTGATCCAAACTCAGGCCCATTGGGTAATGCTTACCTGTAGAACTTGCTGTCATAATATCACGAGGAACTCAAATCATGCTACTCTTAAGACTAATTTACTTAGTAAACTCAAGTCCATTCTGTGCTTAAAATAGAGATACACCAGTGCTAGAGGAAGGAATTTTTTGAAAGAAATTATCTACATCATTAACCTCTTTTTCCCCCTGCTATTTGTAGACTCTGACTTCCTGAAATGGTTTTCCAGGGAAACACCAAGGAAAACTTTTATCTTCCTTATTGGCATATAATTGTTGAAGCAAGTCCAGAGGAGGGCCACAAAGATGATTAAAGAGCTGGAGCACCTCTCCTGTGAAGACTGGCTGAGAGAGTTGGGCTTGTTCAGCTGGGGGAAGAGGAAGCTCCGGGGAGTCTTTGTAGTGGCCTTCCAGTACCTGAAAAGAAAGCTGGAGAGGAACTGTTTACAAGGGGATGGAGAGATAGGACAAGGGGCAGTGGCCTTAAGCCAATGGAGGGTAGTTTTAGAGTAGATACTAGGAAGAAATCCTTTACTGTGAAGGTGGTGAGGCCCTGGCACAGGCTGCCCTAAGAAGCTGTGGCTGCCCCCTCCCTGGAAGTGTTCAAGGCCAGGTTGGATGGGGCTTTGGGCAACCTGGTCTAGTGAAGTGTGTCCGTGCCCATGGCAGGGGGGCAGGAACTAGATGATCTTTAAGGTCTCTTAAACCTAAACTATTCTGTGATTCTCTGTGATATTTTTAATGGAAAACCAAACCTTGTGTCTATTTGTCACCTTCTTACACTTTTCCCATCCCTGTGACTGCTCTTAGAGACAGGAATATTAAGGACTTTCTCTCAGGATGTGGGACATTTTGGTTCACTACCTACCAGGCTGGGTAGAGCCTAGAAACCAGTTTTTTTCCATTTCTAGGCATAGGCATCAGTAATTAATTTATGATGTAGCAGTGATTGCTGTGGCACTGGTCCATTAGTAGCCCATACTTAGGCAGCATCTCAAGTTGGTAGAGGCATCTTCTATAAACTAATGCTTCTATACCTTCTAAGGCTAGGAAGTAATTATCTAACATGAGGGGCTGTGATTGCCTGCTGCGAGCAAGTACTCTATGAGTATCTTTGAAGAACTGGATCTCCATCTTTAGATTTTTAGTGCTCTTTGCCTCTCTATTAACTACATAGAGAATGTAGGTGGTAGTGCTAGAATGACCTGGAGCATTCTGTCCGTGCCAAGTCTGAAAAATACTAGAGAGTTAGGACATACCTAGTCCACCTAATTTGGGTCATTAAAATTTTATACTCATAACTCAAAAGTCCATTTAGCAGTTCAACAGTCTTTTCAGGAAATGCTTAAACATCCTGAAAGGCAAGAGGTCACAGAGGAGGTTTAGTGCAGAGCGTTTAATGAAGATCTTTGTCTCACATTCAGGAAATGGGAGGCTGGAAGGAGGCAGTCAAACGTATAGAGCAGATTGACATCTGTTTTCTTTTAAGTGAGTCATCCTAAACATAGAAGTATTTGCTTATATTTTTAAAATATTGAAGCATGGGGACACTGATCTGGTGTCTAATATCTGTTTTTACATCTTTATACTGATAGGAGAAGGCTGAAGTACTCAATAACTGGACATGGTCTAGTGGATGCTGTCCCTTTCTCTGGTCAGGGGGGTTGGAACTAGATGATCTTTAAGGTCCCTTCCAACCCAAACCATTCTGTGATTCTGTGATTCAAGATTGAAGCACATCTCCTGTACTCTAATGACATGCTCCCACTTCACTGGACTACCTAGTGCAGTTTGGGAGATGCAGTCCTGCTCTTCAACCAGGCATTTGTGGGAGGGGGAGTGACAGATAGAAGAGAAGTTACAGTGTGCTGCTAACATTCAGGTTGAAGACTCGGAAATTCACTTCTATCAACTGTCAGAATCTTTCTTACAGAACTGAAAGCAGTATTTAAAAACAGTAGTAAGAAATAGATATTTTTAGATCCAGCCAGTTCAGTGAGCAACAGAGCCATTAGAGTCTGTTTATTTACAGAGTTGGCTGATATCCCATCTGATACAGAAGAGCTTCAATTGCCTTAGATACTCCCAAATGGCCTCTTCTCAAAATATCATTATTTCCCACTTTAAATCTCTCTGAAGGACCCACAGGATCTCCGTCTTTTCCCTTGTCTTGGCTACAGCACTGCTTTCCTCAACTTAAAGTCGAGTCTTTGGTGCATTTTTGGGTAACCCCCACTTATTACTGATTATTTCCATATACTCTACCTGCCTTTTTCCTGCTTTTGCTAGACTTCAGACTAGAAGGTTTTTTTATGGCTACTCAATTTACTAATTTGCTAACTAGCTACTTTTCTTTGGATGGTGTACTCTCTGTGGTTTAGTTTTTCTGTGCTTGTAATTGTTCTTTCAGAGACTTTATGCTTACACTGCATATATTTTGTAACTAATCTCTTCAGGAACATGTTACTTGAGTGAAACAAGACTTAATTTTATCCTTTTGTTCAAGGCTCATGAATAATTTTTTGAATGTTCTTCTTTCTATTCAGGCTTTTCATTTTATATATACTTATATATGTTATAAATGTGATCAGTATGTTGATTCTGCTTTTTGCTTTCTAGGCTCTTTTGAGGCTTTTGTGTCTCAAATTTCTTTGATTTTTATTGTAAATTCTCTCTGTAACAGACCTGTTCTGTACTTCTCCCTCCTCAGCTTTTAATCAGGTGAATTGAAATGAGATGAGATGCTAATGTAATATCCAAGAAAAAGAAAGCAAACATGAATTTACCAAATTTCAGTTTTCCCTGAAGTTGTTAAATTCAATATTTAATTCAAAGAAATTTTCATGTGCAAACCTGTAGTTTCCTTGTTCCCAGTACATGATAGAACAATCTTTAATTATAGGTCCTCTAATACTTTTTCCTAGGATGGATGGGTGTTCATCTATTACTACTACATATTCAATATCTTGTTTTCTTGTTTAAATTCAGTATGTGGTCCTTCATTTACTACAGTCATTTACTATACATTTTTCAATATCAGACCAGAAAGCAAAATACTTTTTTTCAAAGATTTTTCTGTAGTACTTGTCTGTAAAATATGAAGACTTCACAAATATTTATATAATTGTAATATATATGTGAATAAATATGCACCTCAATAGTAGGCAGCAGTGCTGGCATTTTATTTAACCAGATCTGTGGTGTAAATACTAATGTCTTCTGGAATTGTATCCACCATTTTAGGCACATAAATTTTAACATCTGAAACTAAAATAGTTGGATTACTGCGTTTAGGGTTTTGTTTACACTTGTATATTATAGACAACACGTGTTTTAATATGGTATTTTTAATTTATTTTTTTTTTGTTCTTGCTTGCTTGTAGGAGCCACAAAAATTGTTCCTGTTGAGGCTGCTCCCCAAGAAAGTGAACCCACCACTCCAGAGGCAACAGTGCAAGACCCATCACAGCGAAGAGGATATCAAGAATATGCCATTCAGCAAACCCCATATGAACAGGCAATGAAATCTAGCAGGTAATTTTGAGGTACTTATTTTTATGCTCATGCAAAACATGACTGAAATACTTCCCTATCCATTCTCTGAAATACTTTCTGAGCCTTTTAAGTAAATGACTGGATGAAAATAGCCTCTGCATGAGTTGTAGAATTTAAAAGGCCTGTGGGGAATACCTTTTTAAAATAAATGAAACATTTCTGTTCGTTATGAGTCTCTAGGGAAATTTTGACGTGTCACTGAATTTCAATATTGTAAATATAACTGGTTTGGTTCCTTTTTAGGCTGGGTCCAACTCAGCTGAAGATTTTTACATGTGAATACTGTAACAAGGTGTTCAAATTTAAACACTCCCTCCAAGCACATCTGAGGATTCATACAAATGAAAAGCCTTACAAGTGTTCATACTGCAGTTACGCCAGTGCAATCAAAGCCAACCTGAACGTCCACATGCGCAAGCACACGGGGGAGAAGTTCAGCTGCGATTACTGCACGTTCACCTGTCTCAGCAAAGGCCACCTCAAAGTCCACATTGAAAGGGTCCATAAGAAAATTAAGCAGCACTGTCGCTTCTGCAAAAAGAAGTACTCAGATGTGAAAAATCTGATCAAGCACATCAAGGAAACGCACGACCTTCAAGATAAAAAAGTGAAAGATGTTTTCGATGAGCTCCGCCTGATGACACGGGAGGGCAAAAGGCAGCTTCTCTATGACTGCCACATCTGTGAGCGCAAATTCAAGAACGAACTGGATCGAGACCGTCACATGCTGGTTCATGGTGATGAAAGGCCTTTTGCTTGTGAGCTCTGTGGTCATGGAGCCACTAAATACCAGGCCCTTGAGCTTCACGTGAGAAAACACCCGTTTGTTTATGTGTGTTCTGTGTGCCTGAAGAAATTTGTCAGTTCTGTAAGACTCCGTGCTCACATCAAAGATGTGCATGCAGATTTGCATGAGACTTCTGTTTTTGACAGTTCTATCAATCAGAGTTTCTGCCTCCTTGAGCCAGGAGGTGATATCCAGCCAGAAGCCCTTGGTGAACAGCTTATACAAAGTGCAGATGAATTGACTATAATGAGTACTGATGCTACTAACACATCACAGCCCTCTGCTTGTAAAGAGCAATCAACAGCTGCAGATGTAAACCATAATGGTCAACATAATGGTGACTTAAAAATTGATACAGTCCCTTTGTTAGAATTTGAAAGCCCTGCAGCGGAGTGTGTAGCAGAGACACTGTGTCAGACAACAGACGTAACAGACCCAAACATTCAATCCTGTGAAGCATCAGATTGCTTTCTGCTGAAAAACGATACTTTGGGTTCTGATGAGTTAAAAGTCTCTCCTGAAAATGAGGTTAATCATTGCAGTTCTGTAAATGAGCAGGGTGAAGAAATTCAGCTTTTGCTGTCTGAAGACAAAAGTTTAAATCCAAGTCAGGACAATGCAGTGACTGAGAACCTCTCTGTCTCTGAAGAGAAAAATCAGTCTGTTCCTTCTAGTGAATCAGAAACAAGTGATCTGCCAACTCAAAATCCAGCAGAAACCACAAACCCTTTGCTAGCACCAGAAGCTACTGCAGCCATCAGTCCACAGGCAGCCTCTTCTAATGCAGCTTCATCGGACAGTGGGAATGGAGCTGGTGCCTTCATGCAGATCTTGGATAGCTTGCAGAAGAGACAGATGAACATGGAGTTGTGTGAGAAGATAAGGAAAGTCTATGGAGATTTGGAATGTGAATATTGTGGTAAGGAGTAGTAAAATGATGGGGTTGGTTTGATTTTGGTTTTTTTAGCTTTATATAGAGAGCCGTATTTTCCTGGTCTACTGATGTATTTGTGTATCTTCATAGCAGTTTAGTTTTGTAGTTCAGAATGGATTCTGGAGTCCAGTGAGCTTTACTTTAGGCTGTCTAAATAGTATGAAACAACTCAAATCTCCTCAAAAAACCCACTACTAGCGAATTATAGCATAGCAGTGCTTTGCTAGAGTCAGTTTTCTGTGGATGTAAAATTTGATAGATTATTTCTTTCCACATGCCTCTCCCCACTTTTGCAACATTCACTTGAGCCAAACACAGCAGATTTAGGCATGTGGTCAGCATTAGTCAGTCCATGCTTTAATGCTTAAGCTTTGTTACCAGCTTAGTATAAAATTCAGTCTTTTTCATATAGTATGGAAAGATGTATGACAATATACATTCTGTACAGTAGATACATATATTGGCATTTTTTGTGACTTGCTTTGAACCATTTTTTTGAGATGAAAATTTTCATTATATAGTGTCAGATCAAGACTCTTGTGATTGTAATTGGGTTTTTTTGAGTTTATGGAAGTGGGAAGAATATACCATTCCCATTATTCTAACTGAAAATCTTTGTATTTGCATAGCTGGAAAGGAAACAATGTAGGTTTTATTTTGTAGCCTTCATGCTTAAGGGAAAGGAATCAAAATTTGAAGAAAACCCCAAAAATGCTCTAGCATTGTACATCAGATGAATTTCTGTGCACCTTTTCTTGGTGCCATTATGTCAGAAAAGCTTGTGGGAAGGAATAACATGATAGTAAATGGAAAAGGGCTTGGCAACCTCTTTCAGTATGCAGTTGCATTCAGGCTCTTTGTATAGGAGAACAGGTTAAAGGACTTTCTCATTAGGAGGAAGATCATAGATATATATTAAAGATGCCCTCATTAGTCTGTTTTAGGACATATGACAGTCTTTTTAGACAAAAGTGTGTTTTGTAACATTCAGTAGTGAAGGGTCATTAGAACAAGTTTTCATAAAAGACAAAAAGGACAGGATTCAAACTGTGTTTTATCCAAATAGAGAGCTGAGTATGTGTTGGAATTTTCTCTTAACAGTTGTTTAGAAATTGCTTTCTTCATGTGTTTATTTTCAGGCAAGCTGTTTTGGTACCAAGTGCATTATGACATGCATGTCCGTACACACACTCGGGAACACTTATATTACTGCTCCCAGTGCAGTTACTCTTCCATCACCAAAAACTGCCTCAAGCGTCACGTCATTCAGAAACACAGCAATATTTTGCTGAAATGTCCCACAGAACATTGTGACTACTCTACTCCAGATAAATACAAGCTCCAGGCACATCTAAAAGTTCACACAGAGCTGGTAAGTAGCAAACAGAACCTTATGTTTGTTTAAATTCAGTGTTGTCATCATAACATTTGGGATCATGTGGCAATATTTGAAGACTTGTGTACTTTTATATAGGGAATATGTAAGTTACAGCAACTAGATATTTGGTCCCTCTTGTAGGACTATCCAGTAGAGTGTGTCTGTATCCATTTTCTCCCTTCATTTTTCCTAGTATTCTCAGACTCTTTGTATCTGGGCAGCTTAAAATGAGTTCCGGTACTGTTGTTACTTTACTTCATTCCTTGGAGCTGAATTCCCTTCCATCATAAAGAGATGATTGAGGTAAAATGAAACGATGTTCCTCTCTCAGTTACTGTAGACAGAAGATTTTAAGTTGTTGGAAAGAGTATTTGTTTTTCCACATGCATCCAACTAGTTGCAACCATTCTCTTTGAACATCTGTCACTTTCTGTTGGAGAGACAAAGATGAAGACATCATGTTTTCAGAATTCCTGTCTTGTTCACTAAGCCTTCCAGATCTGAATTGCATTGGGTTAAAACCAGGTTTGATTTTATTCTTCAGTGTGCCCTGTCACATGTCTTTGAGACTGCGAAAGGAATTGCATGCTTGACTGGAAGCATCTTTGTGATCTTTCTCTGATCCATCATTATCACATGAATAATCTTTTTGAGGAACAACGGTTTCAAATCAACTCTGCTTGCATTTGTTTCAATAGTATACTTTTAAAAATATATTTTATTCAAAATAAGAAATATTTTCAAACTAAGGAATGAGATTTTATTCTACGTTGTTGATGAAAATGCTTTTTTTAAGTGAAATTATTTACATGCCTTTTTTTGAAGAATAAGAAAATAACAATTTAATCTTTTTTACATCAATATTGCTGCACTCTCCTGTCATGTGGTAGGATCCTTTCTGCTTACAAAGTAAAGCTGATCTGGGACATTCTAGATGTACATACACTCAGGGAAGTTAGAACCTCTGTACACACACAGTGTACATGAATACAAGAAAGTTCCTTCCCATTCCAAATGGACATCTAGAAGGGATGTTTGGCAAGTGCCTGGTCCCTGAGAAAAATTAATTTAGTCCAGTTTTGACTGTAGTTTCTACTGAAGACAATAGGGAGTGCTTACGTGGAACTGTGTATATTATATATGCATTATTATCTCCTTCAATTTTATATACAGATAGTGGTATTGAATAAAGTGCAGTTTAGGATTTCATACAATATTTGGCAAGCATGCTATTTGTAAATAGACTTTCTTGACTGATAGTACCAGAAAATTGGCATGAACATACTTGCAATTTGGGGTTTTAATGATTTATGCAGTAAAATACTTGCAGAGAGTGATTTACCCTTCTCTGGAGTTTGTTTTTGTTCCTCTTCCAACAGAGGAGAAAATACCAGCTGCTTAATTGCAGCACACACTCTTCGATCCTTTAAGAACAAGGGAATATTCACACAGATGGGCCTTTCTTCATTTTTTAAACTTTGGTTTTTGCTGTCTTGTCTTGTAAATAAATCATGGAATCATAGAATGGTTTGTGTTGAAAGGACCTTAAAAACCATCCAGTTCAAACCGCTCTCCCAGGGACAGGGACACTCTCCATTAGACCAAGTTGACCAGAGCCCCATCCAGCCTGGCCTTGAACACTGCCAGCGAAGGGGCAGCCACAGCTTCCCTGGGAAGCCTGTGCCAGTGCCTCACCTCCCTCACAGGGAAGAATTTCTTCCTAATGCCTAACTAAATCTACCCTCTTTGAACATAGCGCCATTACCCCCCATCTTACCACTACCTGCCCTTGTGTACATTTCCCCTCCAGCTTTCCTGTAGGCCCCTTCAGGTCCTGGAAGGCTGCTATAAGGTCTTCCCAGAGCCTTCTCTTCTCCAGGCTGAAAAAGGCTGAACTCTATCAGCCTGTCTTCACAGGAGAGGTGCTACAGCCCTCTGATCGTCTTTTTGGCCCTGCACTGGTCTCACTCCCACAGCTCTCTATCCTTTTTATGTTGTGGACCAAAGAGCTGGATTCAATATTCCAGGTGGGGTTTCACCAGAGCAGAGGGGCAGAATCACCTCTCTGGACCTGGTGGTTTTGCTGCTTTTGATGAAGCCCAAGATATGGTTGGGGTTGGCTTTCTGGGCTGCATGCACACATTACCAGGTCTTGTTGAACTTTTCATCCACCAAC